>WNGS01000397.1:0-11192 GCA_020271785.1 Procambarus virginalis
GCAACCATTGCTGCTGTAGACCTGCACCCCGTGGCAACCATTGTTGCTGTTGACCTGCACCCGTGGCAACCATTGCTGCTGTTGACCTGCACCCCGTGGCAACCATTGTTGCTGTTGACCTGCACCTCGTGGCAACCATTGAACCTGTAGACCTGCACCCCGTGGCAACCATTTCTGCTGTAGACCTGCACCCCGTGGCAACCATTGCTGCTGTAGACCTGCACCCCGTGGCAACCATTGTTGCTGTAGACCTACACCCCGTGGCAACCATTGTTGCTGTAGACCTGCACCCTGTGGCAACCATTGCACCTGTAGACCTGCACCCGTGGCAACCATTGCACCTGTAGACCTGCACCCCGTGGCAACCATTGTTGCTGTAGACCTGCACCCCATGGCACCCATTGCTGCTGTAGACCTGCACCCGTGGCAACCATTGTTGCTGTAGACCTGCACCCCTTGGCAACCATTGTTGCTGTAGACCTGCACCCCGTGGCAACCATTGTTGCTGGTGACCTGCACCCCGTGGCAACCATTGCTGCTGTAGACCTGCACCCTGTGGCAACCATTGCACCTGTAGACCTGCACCCCGTGGCAACCATTGCACCTGTAGACCTGCACCCCGTGGCAACCATTGTTGCTGTAGACCTGCACCCATGGCAACCATTGCTGCTGTAGACCTGCACCCCGTGGCAACCATTGTTGCTGTAGACTTGCACCCCGTGGCAACCATTGTTGCTGTAGACCTGCACCCCGTGGCAACCATCGCTGCTGTAGACCTGCACCCCATGGCAACCATCGCTGCTGTAGACCTGCACCCCGTGGCAACCATTGCTGCTGTTGACCTGCACCCCGTGGCAACCATTGCACCTGTAGACCTGCACCCCGTGGCAACCATTGCACCTGTAGACCTGCACCCCGTGGCAACCATTGTTGCTGTAGACCTGCACCCCGTGGCAACCATTGCTGCTGTAGACCTGCACCCCGTGGCAACAATTGTTGCTGTAGACCTGCACCCCGTGGCAACCATTGTTGCTGTAGACCTGCACCCCGTGGCAACCATTGTTGCTGTGACCTGCACCCCGTGGCAACCATTGTTGCTGGTGACCTGCACCCCGTGGCAACCATTGTTGCTGTAGACCTGCACCCCGTGGCAACCATTGTTGCTGTGACCTGCACCCCGTGGCAACCATTGCACCTGTAGACCTGCACCCCGTGGCAACCATTGCTGCTGTTGACCTGCACCCCGTGGCAACCATTGCTGCTGTAGACCTGCACCCCGTGGCAACCATTGCTGCTGTAGACCTGCACCCCGTGGCAACCATTGCTGCTGTAGACCTGCACCCCGTGGCAACCATTGCATCTGTTGACCTGCACCCCGTGGCAACCATTGCTGCTGTAGACCTGCACCCCGTGGCAACCATTGCTGCTGTAGACCTGCACCCCGTGGCAACCATTGCATCTGTTGACCTGCACCCCGTGGCAACCATTGTTGCTGTAGACCTGCACCCCGTGGCAACCATTGCACCTGTTGACCTGCACCCCGTGGCAACCATTGCTGCTGTAGACCTGCACCCCGTGGCAACCATTGCTGCTGTAGACCTGCACCCCGTGGCAACCATTGTTGCTGTGACCTGCACCCCGTGGCAACCATTGCTGCTGTAGACCTGCACCCCGTGGCAACCATTGCTGCTGTAGACCTGCACCCCGTGGCAACCATTGTTGCTGTAGACCTGCACCCCGTGGCAACCATTGCTGCTGTAGACCTGCACCCCGTGGCAACCATTGCTGCTGTAGACCTGCACCCCGTGGCAACCATTGCTGCTGTAGACCTGCACCCCGTGGCAACCATTGCTGCTGTAGACCTGCACCCCGTGGCAACCATTGTTGCTGTAGACCTGCACCCCGTGGCAACCATTGTTGCTGTGACCTGCACCCCGTGGCAACCATTGTTGCTGTGACCTGCACCCCGTGGCAACCATTGTTGCTGTAGACCTGCACCCCGTGGCAACCATTGTTGCTGTAGACCTGCACCCCGTGGCAACCATTGCTGCTGTAGACCTGCACCCCGTGGCAACCATTGCTGCTGTAGACCTGCACCCCGTGGCAACCATTGTTGCTGTAGACCTGCACCCCGTGGCAACCATTGCTGCTGTAGACCTGCACCCCGTGGCAACCATTGCTGCTGTAGACCTGCACCCCGTGGCAACCATTGCTGCTGTAGACCTGCACCCCGTGGCAACCATTGCTGCTGTAGACCTGCACCCCGTGGCAACCATTGTTGCTGTAGACCTGCACCCCGTGGCAACCATTGCTGCTGTAGACCTGCACCCCGTGGCAACCATTGTTGCTGTAGACCTGCACCCCGTGGCAACCATTGCTGCTGTAGACCTGCACCCCGTGGCAACCATTGCTGCTGTAGACCTGCACCCCGTGGCAACCATTGTTGCTGTAGACCTGCACCCCGTGGCAACCATTGCTGCTGTAGACCTGCACCCCGTGGCAACCATTGTTGCTGTAGACCTGCACCCCGTGGCAACCATTGTTGCTGTGACCTGCACCCCGTGGCAACCATTGTTGCTGTGACCTGCACCCCGTGGCAACCATTGCTGCTGTAGACCTGCACCCCGTGGCAACCATTGCTGCTGTAGACCTGCACCCCGTGGCAACCATTGCTGCTGTAGACCTGCACCCCGTGGCAACCATTGCTGCTGTTGACCTGCACCCCGTGGCAACCATTGCTGCTGTAGACCTGCACCCCGTGGCAACCATTGTTGCTGTAGACCTGCACCCCGTGGCAACCATTGTTGCTGTGACCTGCACCCCGTGGCAACCATTGCTGCTGTA
The DNA here is from genome assembly GCA_020271785.1 of Procambarus virginalis. Taxonomy (NCBI): domain Eukaryota; kingdom Metazoa; phylum Arthropoda; class Malacostraca; order Decapoda; family Cambaridae; genus Procambarus; species Procambarus virginalis. Next base: position 2,845 of record WNGS01000397.1, read on the forward strand.
GACCTGCACCCCGTGGCAACCATTGTTGCTGTAGACCTGCACCCCGTGGCAACCATTGCTGCTGTAGACCTGCACCCCGTGGCAACCATTGTTGCTGTGACCTGCACCCCGTGGCAACCATTGTTGCTGTGACCTGCACCCCGTGGCAACCATTGTTGCTGTAGACCTGCACCCCGTGGCAACCATTGTTGCTGGTGACCTGCACCCCGTGGCAACCATTGTTGCTGTAGACCTGCACCCCGTGGCAACCATTGTTGCTGTACCTGCACCCCGTGGCAACCATTGTTGCTGTGACCTGCACCCCGTGGCAACCATTGTTGCTGGTGACCTGCACCCCGTGGCAACCATTGCTGCTGTAGACCTGCACCCGTGGCAACCATTGCTGCTGTAGACCTGCACCCCGTGGCAACCATTGCACCTGTAGACCTGCACCCCGTGGCAACCATTGTTGCTGTACCTGCACCCCGTGGCAACCATTGTTGCTGTACCTGCACCCCGTGGCAACCATTGTTGCTGTAGACCTGCACCCCGTGGCAACCATTGCTGCTGTAGACCTGCACCCCGTGGCAACCATTGCTGCTGTAGACCTGCACCCCGTGGCAACCATTGCTGCTGTAGACCTGCACCCCGTGGCAACCATTGCTGCTGTTGACCTGCACCCCGTGGCAACCATTGCACCTGTAGACCTGCACCCCGTGGCAAATTGTTGCTGTGACCTGCACCCCGTGGCAACCATTGTTGCTGTAGACCTGCACCCCGTGGCAACCATTGTTGCTGTAGACCTGCACCCCGTGGCAACCATTGTTGCTGTAGACCTGCACCCCGTGGCAACCATTGTTGCTGTAGACCTGCACCCCGTGGCAACCATTGTTGCTGTGACCTGCACCCCGTGGCAACCATTGTTGCTGTGACCTGCACCCCGTGGCAACCATTGCTGCTGTAGACCTGCACCCCGTGGCAACCATTGCACCTGTAGACCTGCACCCCGTGGCAACCATTGCACCTGTAGACCTGCACCCCGTGGCAACCATTGTTGCTGTGACCTGCACCCCGTGGCAACCATTGCTGCTGTAGACCTGCACCCCGTGGCAACCATTGTTGCTGTAGACCTGCACCCCGTGGCAACCATTGCACCTGTAGACCTGCACCCCGTGGCAACCATTGTTGCTGTAGACCTGCACCCCGTGGCAACCATTGCTGCTGTAGACCTGCACCCCGTGGCAACCATTGTTGCTGTAGACCTGCACCCCGTGGCAACCATTGTTGCTGTAGACCTGCACCCCGTGGCAACCATTGTTGCTGTAGACCTGCACCCCGTGGCAACCATTGTTGCTGGTGACCTGCACCCCGTGGCAACCATTGTTGCTGTAGACCTGCACCCCGTGGCAACCATTGTTGCTGTGACCTGCACCCCGTGGCAACCATTGCACCTGTAGACCTGCACCCCGTGGCAACCATTGCTGCTGTAGACCTGCACCCCGTGGCAACCATTGCTGCTGTTGACCTGCACCCCGTGGCAACCATTGCTGCTGTAGACCTGCACCCCGTGGCAACCATTGCTGCTGTAGACCTGCACCCCGTGGCAACCATTGCTCTGTAGACCTGCACCCCGTGGCAACCATTGTTGCTGTAGACCTGCACCCCGTGGCAACCATTGTTGCTGTGACCTGCACCCCGTGGCAACCATTGCACCTGTAGACCTACACCCCGTGGCAACCATTGCTGCTGTAGACCTGCACCCCGTGGCAACCATTGCTGCTGTAGACCTGCACCCCGTGGCAACCATTGCTGCTGTAGACCTGCACCCCGTGGCAACCATTGCATCTGTAGACCTGCACCCCGTGGCAACCATTGTTGCTGTAGACCTGCACCCCGTGGCAACCATTGCACCTGTAGACCTGCACCCCGTGGCAACCATTGCTGCTGTAGACCTGCACCCCGTGGCAACCATTGTTGCTGTAGACCTGCACCCCGTGGCAACCATTGCTGCTGTAGACCTGCACCCCGTGGCAACCATTGCTGCTGTAGACCTGCACCCCGTGGCAACCATTGTTGCTGTAGACCTGCACCCCGTGGCAACCATTGCTGCTGTAGACCTGCACCCCGTGGCAACCATTGTTGCTGTAGACCTGCACCCCGTGGCAACCATTGTTGCTGTAGACCTGCACCCCGTGGCAACCATTGTTGCTGGTGACCTGCACCCCGTGGCAACCATTGCTGCTGTAGACCTGCACCCCGTGGCAACCATTGTTGCTGTTGACCTGCACCCCGTGGCAACCATTGCTGCTGTAGACCTGCCCCCCGTGGCAACCATTGTTGCTGTAGACCTGCACCCCGTGGCAACCATTGTTGCTGTAGACCTGCACCCGTGGCAACCATTGTTGCTGGTGACCTGCACCCCGTGGCAACCATTGCTGCTGTAGACCTGCACCCCGTGGCAACCATTGTTGCTGTAGACCTGCAACCCGTGGCAACCATTGTTGCTGTAGACCTGCACCCCGTGGCAACCATTGCTGCTGTAGACCTGCACCCCGTGGCAACCATTGCTGCTGTAGACCTGCACCCCGTGGCAACCATTGCTGCTGTAGACCTGCACCCCGTGGCAACCATTGCTGCTGTAGACCTGCACCCCGTGGCAACCATTGTTGCTGTAGACCTGCACCCCGTGGCAACCATTGCTGCTGTAGACCTGCACCCCGTGGCAACCATTGTTGCTGTAGACCTGCACCCCGTGGCAACCATTGCTGCTGTAGACCTGCACCCCGTGGCAACCATTGCTGCTGTAGACCTGCACCCCGTGGCAACCATTGTTGCTGTGACCTGCACCCCGTGGCAACCATTGTTGCTGTGACCTGCACCCCGTGGCAACCATTGTTGCTGTGACCTGCACCCCGTGGCAACCATTGCAGCTGTAGACCTGCACCCCGTGGCAACCATTGCTGCTGTAGACCTGCACCCCGTGGCAACCATTGCAGCTGTTGACCTGCACCCCGTGGCAACCATTGCAGCTGTTGACCTGCACCCCGTGGCAACCATTGTTGCTGTAGACCTGCACCCGTGGCAACCATTGTTGCTGGTGACCTGCACCCCGTGGCAACCATTGTGCTGGTGACCTGCACCCCGTGGCAACCATTGCTGCTGTAGACCTGCACCCGTGGCAACCATTGTTGCTGGTGACCTGCACCCCGTTGCAACCATTGCTGCTGTAGACCTGCACCCCGTGGCAACCATTGTTGCTGTAGACCTGCACCCCGTGGCAACCATTGTTGCTGTGACCTGCACCTGCACCCCGTGGCAACCATTTTACCTGTAGACCTGCACCCCGTGGCAACATTGTTGCTGTGACCTGCACCCCGTGGCAACCATTGTTGCTGATGACCTGCACCCCGTGGCAACCATTGTTGCTGTGACCTGCACCCCGTGGCAACCATTGTTGCTGGTGACCTGCACCCGTGGCAACCATTGTGCTGGTGACCTGCACCCCGTGGCAACCATTGTTGCTGGTGACCTGCACCCCGTGGCAACCATTGTTGCTGTGACCTGCACCCCGTGGCAACCATTGCACCTGTAGACCTGCACCCCGTGACAACCATTGCAACTGTAGACCTGCACCCCGTGGCAACCATTGCACCTGTAGACCTGCACTCCGTGGCAACCATTGTTGCTGGTGACCTGCACCCCGTGGCAACCATTGCACCTGTAGACCTGCACTCCGTGGCAACCATTGTTGCTGTTGACCTGCACCCCGTGGCAACCATTGCACCTGTAACCTGCACCCCGTGGCAACCATTGCACCTGTTGACCTGCACCCCGTGGCAACCATTGTTGCTGGTGACCTGCACCCCGTGGCAATCACTGCACCTGTTGACCTGCACCCTGTGGCAACCATTGCACCTGTAGACCTGCACCCCATGGCAACCATTGCTGCTGTAGACCTGCACCCCGTGGCAACCATTGTTGCTGGTGACCTGCACCCCGTGGCAATCATTGCACCTGTTGACCTGCACCCCGTGGCAACCATTGCTGCTGTAGACCTGCACCCCGTGGCAACCATTGCACCTGTAGACCTGCACCCCGTGGCAACCATTGCACCTGTAGACCTGCACCCCGTGGCAACCATTGCACCTGTTTTACCTGCACCCCGTAGCAACCACTGTTGCTGGTGACCTGCACCCCGTGGCAACCATTGTTGCTGGTGACCTGCACCCCGTGGCAACCATTGTTGCTGGTGACCTACACCCCGTGGCAACCATTGCACCTGTAGACCTGCACCCCGTGGCAACCATTGCTGCTGTAGACCTGCACCCCGTGGCAACCATTGCACCTGTAGACCTGCACCCCGTGGTAACCATTGTTGCTGGTGACCGGCACCCCGTGGCAACCATTACACCTGTAGACCTGCACCCGTGGCAACCATTGCACCTGTAGACCTGCACCCCGTGGCAACCATTGCACCTGTACACTGCACCCCGTGGCAACCATTGCACCTGTAGACCTGCACCCCGTGGCTACCATTGCACTGTTGACCTACACCCGTGGCAACCAATGCACCTGTTGACCTGCACCCCGTGGCAAATATTGTTGCTGGGTGACCGGCACCCCGTGGCAACCATTACACCTGTAGACCTGCACCCCGTGGCAACCATTGTACCTGTACACCTGTACCCCGTGGCAACCATTGCACCTGTAGACGTGCACCCCGTTGCAACCATTGCACCTGTACACCTGCACCCCGCGGCAACCATTGCACCTGTAGACCTGCACCCCGTGGCAACCATTGCACCTGTAGACCTGCACNTGCTGTAGACCTGCACCCCGTGGCAACCATTGCTTGCTGTAGACCTGCACCCCGTGGCAACCATTGCTGCTGTAGACCTGCACCCCGTGGCAACCATTGTTGCTGTAGACCTGCACCCCGTGGCAACCATTGCTGCTGTAGACCTGCCACCCCGTGGCAACCATTGCTGCTTAGACCTGCACCCCGTGGCAACCATTGCTGCTGTAGACCTGCACCCCGTGGCAACCATTGTTGCTGTAGACCTGCACCCCGTGGCAACCATTGCGCTGTAGACCTGCACCCCGTGGCAACCATTGCTGCTGTAGACCTGCACCCCGTGGCAACCATTGTTGCTGTAGACCTGCACCCCGTGGCAACCATTGCTGCTGTAGACCTGCACCCCGTGGCAACCATTGCTGCTGTAGACCTGCACCCCGTGGCAACCATTGCTGCTGTAGACCTGCACCCCGTGGCAACCATTGTTGCTGTTGACCTGCACCCCGTGGCAACCATTCACCTGTAGACCTGCACCCCGGTCAACCATTGTTGCTGTAGACCTGCACCCCGTGGCAACCATTGCTGCTGTAGACCTGCACCCCGTGGCAACCATTGTTGCTGTAGACCTGCACCCCGTGGCAACCATTGTTGCTGTAGACCTGCACCCCGTGGCAACCATTGTTGCTGTGACCTGCACCCCGTGGCAACCATTGTTGCTGTAGACCTGCACCCCGTGGCAACCATTGTTGCTGTAGACCTGCACCCCGTGGCAACCATTGTTGCTGTTGACCTGCACCCCGTGGCAACCATTGTTGCTGTAGACCTGCACCCCGTGGCAACCATTGCTGCTGTAGACCTGCACCCCGTGGCAACCATTGTTGCTGTTGACCTGCACCCGTGGCAACCATTGCTGCTGTAGACCTGCACCCCGTGGCAACCATTGCTGCTGTAGACCTGCACCCCGTGGCAACCATTGCTGCTGTTGACCTGCACCCCGTGGCAACCATTGCTGCTGTAGACCTGCACCCGTGGCAACCATTGCTGCTGTAGACCTGCACCCCGTGGCAACCATTGTTGCTGTAGACCTGCACCCCGTGGCAACCATTGTTGCTGTAGACCTGCACCCCGTGGCAACCATTGCTGCTGTAGACCTGCACCCCGTGGCAACCATTGCTGCTGTAGACCTGCACCCCGTGGCAACCATTGTTGCTGTAGACCTGCACCCCGTGGCAACCATTGTTGCTGTAGACCTGCACCCCGTGGCAACCATTGTTGCTGTAGACCTGCACCCCGTGGCAACCATTGTTGCTGTAGACCTGCACCCCGTGGCAACCATTGCTGCTGTAGACCTGCATCCCGTGGCAACCATTGTTGCTGTGTGACCCTGCACCCCGTGGCAACCATTGCTGCTGTAGACCTGCACCCCGTGGCAACCATTGCTGTAGACCTGCACCCCGTGGCAACCATTGTTGCTGTAGACCTGCACCCCGTGGCAACCATTGCTGCTGTAGACCTGCACCCCGTGGCAACCATTGCTGCTGTAGACCTGCACCCCGTGGCAACCATTGCTGCTGTAGACCTGCACCCCGTGGCAACCATTGCTGCTGTAGACCTGCACCCCGTGGCAACCATTGCTGCTGTAGACCTGCACCCCGTGGCAACCATTGCTGCTGTAGACCTGCACCCCGTGGCAACCATTGCTGCTGTAGACCTGCACCCCGTGGCAACCATTGTGCTGTTGACCTGCACCCCGTGGCAACCATTGCTGCTGTTGACCTGCACCCCGTGGCAACCATTGTTGCTGTTGACCTGCACCCGTGGCACCATTGCACCTGTAGACCTGCACCCCGTGGCAACCATTGCTGCTGTAGACCTGCACCCCGTGGCAACCATTGCTGCTGTAGACCTGCACCCCGTGGCAACCATTGTTGCTGTAGACCTGCACCCCGTGGCAACCATTGTTGCTGTAGACCTGCACCCTGTGGCAACCATTGCACCTGTAGACCTGCACCCCGTGGCAACCATTGCACCTGTAGACCTGCACCCCGTGGCAACCATTGTTGCTGTAGACCTGCACCCCATGGCAACCATTGCTGCTGTAGACCTGCACCCCGTGGCAACCATTGTTGCTGTAGACCTGCACCCCGTGGCAACCATTGTTGCTGTAGACCTGCACCCCGTGGCAACCATTGTTGCTGGTGACCTGCACCCCGTGGCAACCATTGCTGCTGTAGACCTGCACCCTGTGGCAACCATTGCACCTGTAGACCTGCACCCCGTGGCAACCATTGCACCTGTAGACCTGCACCCCGTGGCAACCATTGTTGCTGTAGACCTGCACCCCATGGCAACCATTGCTGCTGTAGACCTGCACCCCGTGGCAACCATTGTGCTGTAGACTTGCACCCCGTGGCAACCATTGTTGCTGTAACCTGCACCCCGTGGCAACCATTGCTGCTGTAGACCTGCACCCCGTGGCAACCATCGCTGCTGTAGACCTGCACCCCGTGGCAACCATTGTTGCTGTTGACCTGCACCCCGTGGCAACCATTGCTGCTGTAGACCTGCACCCCGTGGCAACCATTGCTGCTGTAGACCTGCACCCCGTGGCAACCATTGTTGCTGTAGACCTGCACCCCGTGGCAACCATTGTTGCTGTAGACCTGCACCCCGTGGCAACCATTGCTGCTGTAGACCTGCACCCCGTGGCAACCATTGTTGCTGTAGACCTGCACCCCGTGGCAACCATTGTTGCTGTAGACCTGCACCCCGTGGCAACCATTGCTGCTGTAGACCTGCACCCCGTGGCAACCATTGTTGCTGTAGACCTGCACCCCGTGGCAACCATTGTTGCTGTAGACCTGCACCCCGTGGCAACCATTGTTGCTGTAGACCTGCACCCCGTGGCAACCATTGCTGCTGTAGACCTGCACCCCGTGGCAACCATTGCTGCTGTAGACCTGCACCCCGTGGCAACCATTGTTGCTGTAGACCTGCACCCCGTGGCAACCATTGTTGCTGTAGACCTGCACCCCGTGGCAACCATTGCACCTGTTGACCTGCACCCCGTGGCAACCATTGCACCTGTAGACCTGCACCCCGTGGCAACCATTGCCTGTAGAACCTGCACCCCGTGGCAACCATTGTTGCTGTAGACCTGCACCCCGTGGCAACCATTGTTGCTGTAGACCTGCACCCCGTGGCAACCATTGTTGCTGTAGACCTGCACCCCGTGGCAACCATTGTTGCTGGTGACCTGCACCCCGTGGCAACCATTGTTGCTGTAGACCTGCACCCGTGGCAACCATTGCACCTGTAGACCTGCACCCCGTGGCAACCATTGCTGCTGTAGACCTGCACCCCGTGGCAACCATTGTTGCTGTAGACCTGCACCCCGTGGCAACCATTGCTGCTGTAGACCTGCACCCCGTGGCAACCATTGCTGCTGTAGACCTGCACCCCGTGGCAACCATTGTTGCTGTAGACCTGCACCCCGTGGCAACCATTGCTGCTGTAGACCTGCACCCCGTGGCAACCATTGTGCTGTAGACCTGCACCCCGTGGCAACCATTGC
>WNGS01000398.1:4802-38080 GCA_020271785.1 Procambarus virginalis
AACCCTCATGTGCCTCACACAGTCACCCTCACTACCCTCATGTGCCTCACACAGTCACCCTCACTACCCTCATGTGCCTCACACAGTCACCCTCATGTGCCTCACACAGTCACCCTCACTACCCTCATGTGCCTCACACAGTCACCCTCACTACCCTCATGTGCCTCACACAGTCACCCTCACTACCCTCATGTGCCTCACACAGTCACCCTCACTACCCTCATGTGCCTCACACAGTCACCCTCACTACCCTCATGTGCCTCACACAGTCACCCTCACTACCCTCATGTGCCTCACACAGTCACCCTCACTACCCTCATGTGCCTCACACAGTCACCCTCACTACCCTCATGTGCCTCACACAGTCACCCTCACTACCCTCATGTGCCTCACACAGTCACCCTCACTACCCTCATGTGCCTCACACAGTCACCCTCACTACCCTCATGTGCCTCACACAGTCACCCTCACTACCCTCATGTGCCTCACACAGTCACCCTCACTACCCTCATGTGCCTCACACAGTCACCCTCATGTGCCTCACACAGTCACCCTCACTACCCTCATGTGCCTCACACAGTCACCCTCACTACCCTCATGTGCCTCACACAGTCACCCTCATGTGCCTCACACAGTCACCCTCACTACCCTCATGTGCCTCACACAGTCACCCTCACTACCCTCATGTGCCTCACACAGTCACCCTCACTACCCTCATGTGCCTCACACAGTCACCCTCACTACCCTCATGTGCCTCACACAGTCACCCTCATGTGCCTCACACAGTCACCCTCACTACCCTCATGTGCCTCACACAGTCACCCTCACTACCCTCATGTGCCTCACACAGTCACCCTCACTACCCTCATGTGCCTCACACAGTCACCCTCACTACCCTCATGTGCCTCACACAGTCACCCTCACTACCCTCATGTGCCTCACACAGTCACCCTCACTACCCTCATGTGCCTCACACAGTCACCCTCACTACCCTCATGTGCCTCACACAGTCACCCTCACTACCCTCATGTGCCTCACACAGTCACCCTCACTACCCTCATGTGCCTCACACAGTCACCCTCACTACCCTCATGTGCCTCACACAGTCACCCTCACTACCCTCATGTGCCTCACACAGTCACCCTCACTACCCTCATGTGCCTCACACAGTCACCCTCACTACCCTCATGTGCCTCACACAGTCACCCTCACTACCCTCATGTGCCTCACACAGTCACCCTCATGTGCCTCACACAGTCACCCTCACTACCCTCATGTGCCTCACACAGTCACCCTCACTACCCTCATGTGCCTCACACAGTCACCCTCACTACCCTCATGTGCCTCACACAGTCACCCTCACTACCCTCATGTGCCTCACACAGTCACCCTCACTACCCTCATGTGCCTCACACAGTCACCCTCACTACCCTCATGTGCCTCACACAGTCACCCTCATGTGCCTCACACAGTCACCCTCACTACCCTCATGTGCCTCACACAGTCACCCTCACTACCCTCATGTGCCTCACACAGTCACCCTCATGTGCCTCACACAGTCACCCTCACTACCCTCATGTGCCTCACACAGTCACCCTCACTACCCTCATGTGCCTCACACAGTCACCCTCATGTGCCTCACACAGTCACCCTCACTACCCTCATGTGCCTCACACAGTCACCCTCACTACCCTCATGTGCCTCACACAGTCACCCTCACTACCTCATGTGCCTCACACAGTCACCCTCACTACCCTCATGTGCCCCACACAGTCACCCTCACTACCCTCATGTGCCTCACACAGTCACCCTCACTACCCTCATGTGCCTCACACAGTCACCCTCATGTGCCTCACACAGTCACCCTCACTACCCTCATGTGCCTCACACAGTCACCCTCACTACCCTCATGTGCCTCACACAGTCACCCTCATGTGCCTCACACAGTCACCCTCACTACCCTCATGTGCCTCACACAGTCACCCTCACTACCCTCATGTGCCTCACACAGTCACCCTCACTACCCTCATGTGCCTCACACAGTCACCCTCACTACCCTCATGTGCCTCACACAGTCACCCTCACTACCCTCATGTGCCTCACACAGTCACCCTCATGTGCCTCACACAGTCACCCTCACTACCCTCATGTGCCTCACACAGTCACCCTCACTACCCTCATGTGCCTCACACAGTCACCCTCATGTGCCTCACACAGTCACCCTCACTACCCTCATGTGCCTCACACAGTCACCCTCACTACCCTCATGTGCCTCACACAGTCACCCTCACTACCCTCATGTGCCTCACACAGTCACCCTCACTACCCTCATGTGCCTCACACAGTCACCCTCACTACCCTCATGTGCCTCACACAGTCACCCTCACTACCCTCATGTGCCTCACACAGTCACCCTCACTACCCTCATGTGCCTCACACAGTCACCCTCACTACCCTCATGTGCCTCACACAGTCACCCTCACTACCCTCATGTGCCTCACACAGTCACCCTCACTACCCTCATGTGCCTCACACAGTCACCCTCACTACCCTCATGTGCCTCACACAGTCACCCTCATGTGCCTCACACAGTCACCCTCACTACCCTCATGTGCCTCACACAGTCACCCTCACTACCCTCATGTGCCTCACACAGTCACCCTCATGTGCCTCACACAGTCACCCTCACTACCCTCATGTGCCTCACACAGTCACCCTCACTACCCTCATGTGCCTCACACAGTCACCCTCACTACCCTCATGTGCCTCACACAGTCACCCTCACTACCCTCATGTGCCTCACACAGTCACCCTCACTACCCTCATGTGCCTCACACAGTCACCCTCACTACCCTCATGTGCCTCACACAGTCACCCTCACTACCCTCATGTGCCTCACACAGTCACCCTCATGTGCCTCACACAGTCACCCTCACTACCCTCATGTGCCTCACACAGTCACCCTCATGTGCCTCACACAGTCACCCTCACTACCCTCATGTGCCTCACACAGTCACCCTCACTACCCTCATGTGCCTCACACAGTCACCCTCACTACCCTCATGTGCCTCACACAGTCACCCTCACTACCCTCATGTGCCTCACACAGTCACCCTCATGTGCCTCACACAGTCACCCTCACTACCCTCATGTGCCTCACACAGTCACCCTCATGTGCCTCACACAGTCACCCTCACTACCCTCATGTGCCTCACACAGTCACCCTCATGTGCCTCACACAGTCACCCTCACTACCCTCATGTGCCTCACACAGTCCCCTCATGTGCCTCACACAGTCACCCTCACTACCCTCATGTGCCTCACACAGTCACCCTCATGTGCCTCACACAGTCACCCTCACTACCCTCATGTGCCTCACACAGTCACCCTCATGTGCCTCACACAGTCACCCTCATGTGCCTCACACAGTCACCCTCACTACCCTCATGTGCCTCACACAGTCACCCTCATGTGCCTCACACAGTCACCCTCACTACCCTCATGTGCCTCACACAGTCACCCTCATGTGCCTCACACAGTCACCCTCATGTGCCTCACACAGTCACCCTCATGTGCCTCACACAGTCACCCTCACTACCCTCATGTGCCTCACACAGTCACCCTCATGTGCCTCACACAGTCACCCTCACTACCCTCATGTGCCTCACACAGTCACCCTCATGTGCCTCACACAGTCACCCTCACTACCCTCATGTGCCTCACACAGTCACCCTCACTACCCTCATGTGCCTCACACAGTCACCCTCATGTGCCTCACACAGTCACCCTCACTACCCTCATGTGCCTCACACAGTCACCCTCACTACCCTCATGTGCCTCACACAGTCACCCTCACTACCCTCATGTGCCTCACACAGTCACCCTCACTACCCTCATGTGCCTCACACAGTCACCCTCACTACCCTCATGTGCCTCACACAGTCACCCTCACTACCCTCATGTGCCTCACACAGTCACCCTCATGTGCCTCACACAGTCACCCTCACTACCCTCATGTGCCTCACACAGTCACCCTCATGTGCCTCACACAGTCACCCTCACTACCCTCATGTGCCTCACACAGTCACCCTCACTACCCTCATGTGCCTCACACAGTCACCCTCACTACCCTCATGTGCCTCACACAGTCACCCTCACTACCCTCATGTGCCTCACACAGTCACCCTCACTACCCTCATGTGCCTCACACAGTCACCCTCACTACCCTCATGTGCCTCACACAGTCACCCTCACTACCCTCATGTGCCTCACACAGTCACCCTCATGTGCCTCACACAGTCACCCTCACTACCCTCATGTGCCTCACACAGTCACCCTCACTACCCTCATGTGCCTCACACAGTCACCCTCACTACCCTCATGTGCCTCACACAGTCACCCTCACTACCCTCATGTGCCTCACACAGTCACCCTCACTACCCTCATGTGCCTCACACAGTCACCCTCACTACCCTCATGTGCCTCACACAGTCACCCTCACTACCCTCATGTGCCTCACACAGTCACCCTCACTACCCTCATGTGCCTCACACAGTCACCCTCACTACCCTCATGTGCCTCACACAGTCACCCTCACTACCCTCATGTGCCTCACACAGTCACCCTCACTACCCTCATGTGCCTCACACAGTCACCCTCACTACCCTCATGTGCCTCACACAGTCACCCTCACTACCCTCATGTGCCTCACACAGTCACCCTCACTACCCTCATGTGCCTCACACAGTCACCCTCATGTGCCTCACACAGTCACCCTCACTACCCTCATGTGCCTCACACAGTCACCCTCACTACCCTCATGTGCCTCACACAGTCACCCTCACTACCCTCATGTGCCTCACACAGTCACCCTCACTACCCTCATGTGCCTCACACAGTCACCCTCACTACCCTCATGTGCCTCACACAGTCACCCTCACTACCCTCATGTGCCCACACAGTCACCCTCACTACCCTCATGTGCCTCACACAGTCACCCTCATGTGCCTCACACAGTCACCCTCATGTGCCTCACACAGTCACCCTCACTACCCTCATGTGCCTCACACAGTCACCCTCACTACCCTCATGTGCCTCACACAGTCACCCTCACTACCCTCATGTGCCTCACACAGTCACCCTCATGTGCCTCACACAGTCACCCTCACTACCCTCATGTGCCTCACACAGTCACCCTCACTACCCTCATGTGCCTCACACAGTCACCCTCACTACCCTCATGTGCCTCACACAGTCACCCTCACTACCCTCATGTGCCTCACACAGTCACCCTCATGTGCCTCACACAGTCACCCTCACTACCCTCATGTGCCTCACACAGTCACCCTCACTACCCTCACTCACCCTCATGTGCCTCACACAGTCACCCTCACTACCCTCATGTGCCTCACACAGTCACCCTCACTACCCTCATGTGCCTCACACAGTCACCCTCACTACCCTCATGTGCCTCACACAGTCACCCTCATGTGCCTCACACAGTCACCCTCATGTGCCTCACACAGTCACCCTCACTACCCTCATGTGCCTCACACAGTCACCCTCACTACCCTCATGTGCCTCACACAGTCACCCTCACTACCCTCATGTGCCTCACACAGTCACCCTCATGTGCCTCACACAGTCACCCTCACTACCCTCATGTGCCTCACACAGTCACCCTCACTACCCTCATGTGCCTCACACAGTCACCCTCACTACCCTCATGTGCCTCACACAGTCACCCTCACTACCCTCATGTGCCTCACACAGTCACCCTCATGTGCCTCACACAGTCACCCTCACTACCCTCATGTGCCTCACACAGTCACCCTCATGTGCCTCACACAGTCACCCTCACTACCCTCATGTGCCTCACACAGTCACCCTCATGTGCCTCACACAGTCACCCTCATGTGCCTCACACAGTCACCCTCACTACCCTCATGTGCCTCACACAGTCACCCTCATGTGCCTCACACAGTCACCCTCACTACCCTCATGTGCCTCACACAGTCACCCCCTCATGTGCCTCACACAGTCACCCTCATGTGCCTCACACAGTCACCCTCATGTGCCTCACACAGTCACCCTCACTACCCTCATGTGCCTCACACAGTCACCCTCATGTGCCTCACACAGTCACCCTCACTACCCTCATGTGCCTCACACAGTCACCCTCATGTGCCTCACACAGTCACCCTCACTACCCTCATGTGCCTCACACAGTCACCCTCACTACCCTCATGTGCCTCACACAGTCACCCTCATGTGCCTCACACAGTCACCCTCACTACCCTCATGTGCCTCACACAGTCACCCTCACTACCCTCATGTGCCTCACACAGTCACCCTCACTACCCTCATGTGCCTCACACAGTCACCCTCACTACCCTCATGTGCCTCACACAGTCACCCTCACTACCCTCATGTGCCTCACACAGTCACCCTCACTACCCTCATGTGCCTCACACAGTCACCCTCATGTGCCTCACACAGTCACCCTCACTACCCTCATGTGCCTCACACAGTCACCCTCATGTGCCTCACACAGTCACCCTCACTACCCTCATGTGCCTCACACAGTCACCCTCACTACCCTCATGTGCCTCACACAGTCACCCTCACTACCCTCATGTGCCTCACACAGTCACCCTCACTACCCTCATGTGCCTCACACAGTCACCCTCACTACCCTCATGTGCCTCACACAGTCACCCTCACTACCCTCATGTGCCTCACACAGTCACCCTCACTACCCTCATGTGCCTCACACAGTCACCCTCATGTGCCTCACACAGTCACCCTCACTACCCTCATGTGCCTCACACAGTCACCCTCACTACCCTCATGTGCCTCACACAGTCACCCTCACTACCCTCATGTGCCTCACACAGTCACCCTCACTACCCTCATGTGCCTCACACAGTCACCCTCACTACCCTCATGTGCCTCACACAGTCACCCTCACTACCCTCATGTGCCTCACACAGTCACCCTCACTACCCTCATGTGCCTCACACAGTCACCCTCACTACCCTCATGTGCCTCACACAGTCACCCTCACTACCCTCATGTGCCTCACACAGTCACCCTCACTACCCTCATGTGCCTCACACAGTCACCCTCACTACCCTCATGTGCCTCACACAGTCACCTCACTACCCTCATGTGCCTCACACAGTCACCCTCACTACCCTCATGTGCCTCACACAGTCACCCTCACTACCCTCATGTGCCTCACACAGTCACCCTCATGTGCCTCACACAGTCACCCTCACTACCCTCATGTGCCTCACACAGTCACCCTCACTACCCTCATGTGCCTCACACAGTCACCCTCACTACCCTCATGTGCCTCACACAGTCACCCTCACTACCCTCATGTGCCTCACACAGTCACCCTCACTACCCTCATGTGCCTCACACAGTCACCCTCACTACCCTCATGTGCCTCACACAGTCACCCTCACTACCCTCATGTGCCTCACACAGTCACCCTCATGTGCCTCACACAGTCACCCTCATGTGCCTCACACAGTCACCCTCACTACCCTCATGTGCCTCACACAGTCACCCTCACTACCCTCATGTGCCTCACACAGTCACCCTCACTACCCTCATGTGCCTCACACAGTCACCCTCATGTGCCTCACACAGTCACCCTCACTACCCTCATGTGCCTCACACAGTCACCCTCACTACCCTCATGTGCCTCACACAGTCACCCTCACTACCCTCATGTGCCTCACACAGTCACCCTCACTACCCTCATGTGCCTCACACAGTCACCCTCATGTGCCTCACACAGTCACCCTCACTACCCTCATGTGCCTCACACAGTCACCCTCACTACCCTCACTACCCTCATGTGCCTCACACAGTCACCCTCACTACCCTCATGTGCCTCACACAGTCACCCTCACTACCCTCATGTGCCTCACACAGTCACCCTCACTACCCTCATGTGCCTCACACAGTCACCCTCATGTGCCTCACACAGTCACCCTCACTACCCTCATGTGCCTCGCACAGTCACCCTCATGTGCCTCACACAGTCACCCTCACTACCCTCATGTGCCTCACACAGTCACCCTCACTACCCTCATGTGCCTCACACAGTCACCCTCATGTGCCTCACACAGTCACCCTCACTACCCTCATGTGCCTCACACAGTCACCCTCACTACCCTCATGTGCCTCACACAGTCACCCTCACTACCCTCATGTGCCTCACACAGTCACCCTCACTACCCTCATGTTCCTCACACAGTCACCCTCACTACCCTCATGTGCCTCACACAGTCACCCTCACTACCCTCATGTGCCTCACACAGTCACCCTCACTACCCTCATGTGCCTCACACAGTCACCCTCACTACCCTCATGTTCCTCACACAGTCACCCTCACTACCCTCATGTGCCTCACACAGTCACCCTCACTACCCTCATGTGCCTCACACAGTCACCCTCACTACCCTCATGTGCCTCACACAGTCACCCTCACTACCCTCATGTGCCTCACACAGTCACCCTCACTACCCTCATGTGCCTCACACAGTCACCCTCATGTGCCTCACACAGTCACCCTCACTACCCTCATGTGCCTCACACAGTCACCCTCACTACCCTCATGTGCCTCACACAGTCACCCTCATGTGCCTCACACAGTCACCCTCACTACCCTCATGTGCCTCACACAGTCACCCTCACTACCCTCATGTGCCTCACACAGTCACCCTCACTACCCTCATGTGCCTCACACAGTCACCCTCACTACCCTCATGTGCCTCACACAGTCACCCTCATGTGCCTCACACAGTCACCCTCACTACCCTCATGTGCCTCACACAGTCACCCTCACTACCCTCATGTGCCTCACACAGTCACCCTCACTACCCTCATGTGCCTCACACAGTCACCCTCACTACCCTCATGTGCCTCACACAGTCACCCTCACTACCCTCACGTGCCTCACACAGTCACCCTCACTACCCTCATGTGCCTCACACAGTCACCCTCACTACCCTCATGTGCCTCACACAGTCACCCTCACTACCCTCATGTGCCTCACACAGTCACCCTCACTACCCTCATGTGCCTCACACAGTCACCCTCACTACCCTCATGTGCCTCACACAGTCACCCTCACTACCCTCATGTGCCTCACACAGTCACCCTCACTACCCTCATGTGCCTCACACAGTCACCCTCACTACCCTCATGTGCCTCACACAGTCACCCTCACTACCCTCATGTGCCTCACACAGTCACCCTCATGTGCCTCACACAGTCACCCTCACTACCCTCATGTGCCTCACACAGTCACCCTCACTACCCTCATGTGCCTCACACAGTCACCCTCACTACCCTCATGTGCCTCACACAGTCACCCTCACTACCCTCATGTGCCTCACACAGTCACCCTCACTACCCTCATGTGCCTCACACAGTCACCCTCACTACCCTCATGTGCCTCACACAGTCACCCTCATGTGCCTCACACAGTCACCCTCACTACCCTCATGTGCCTCACACAGTCACCCTCACTACCCTCATGTGCCTCACACAGTCACCCTCATGTGCCTCACACAGTCACCCTCACTACCCTCATGTGCCTCACACAGTCACCCTCACTACCCTCATGTGCCTCACACAGTCACCCTCATGTGCCTCACACAGTCACCCTCACTACCCTCATGTGCCTCACACAGTCACCCTCACTACCCTCATGTGCCTCACACAGTCACCCTCACTACCCTCATGTGCCTCACACAGTCACCCTCACTACCCTCATGTGCCCCACACAGTCACCCTCACTACCCTCATGTGCCTCACACAGTCACCCTCACTACCCTCATGTGCCTCACACAGTCACCCTCATGTGCCTCACACAGTCACCCTCACTACCCTCATGTGCCTCACACAGTCACCCTCACTACCCTCATGTGCCTCACACAGTCACCCTCATGTGCCTCACACAGTCACCCTCACTACCCTCATGTGCCTCACACAGTCACCCTCACTACCCTCATGTGCCTCACACAGTCACCCTCACTACCCTCATGTGCCTCACACAGTCACCCTCACTACCCTCATGTGCCTCACACAGTCACCCTCACTGCCCTCATGTGCCTCACACAGTCACCCTCATGTGCCTCACACAGTCACCCTCACTACCCTCATGTGCCTCACACAGTCACCCTCACTACCCTCATGTGCCTCACACAGTCACCCTCATGTGCCTCACACAGTCACCCTCACTACCCTCATGTGCCTCACACAGTCACCCTCACTACCCTCATGTGCCTCACACAGTCACCCTCACTACCCTCATGTGCCTCACACAGTCACCCTCACTACCCTCATGTGCCTCACACAGTCACCCTCACTACCCTCATGTGCCCCACACAGTCACCCTCACTACCCTCATGTGCCTCACACAGTCACCCTCACTACCCTCATGTGCCTCACACAGTCACCCTCACTACCCTCATGTGCCTCACACAGTCACCCTCACTACCCTCATGTGCCCCACACAGTCACCCTCACTACCCTCATGTGCCTCACACAGTCACCCTCACTACCCTCATGTGCCTCACACAGTCACCCTCATGTGCCTCACACAGTCACCCTCACTACCCTCATGTGCCTCACACAGTCACCCTCACTACCCTCATGTGCCTCACACAGTCACCCTCATGTGCCTCACACAGTCACCCTCACTACCCTCATGTGCCTCACACAGTCACCCTCACTACCCTCATGTGCCTCACACAGTCACCATCACTACCCTCATGTGCCTCACACAGTCACCCTCACTACCCTCATGTGCCTCACACAGTCACCCTCACTACCCTCATGTGCCTCACACAGTCACCCTCATGTGCCTCACACAGTCACCCTCACTACCCTCATGTGCCTCACACAGTCACCCTCACTACCCTCATGTGCCTCACACAGTCACCCTCACTACCCTCATGTGCCTCACACAGTCACCCTCACTACCCTCATGTGCCTCACACAGTCACCCTCACTACCCTCATGTGCCTCACACAGTCACCCTCACTACCCTCATGTGCCTCACACAGTCACCCTCACTACCCTCATGTGCCTCACACAGTCACCCTCATGTGCCTCACACAGTCACCCTCACTACCCTCATGTGCCTCACACAGTCACCCTCAACCTCATGTGCCTCACACAGTCACCCTCACTACCCTCATGTGCCTCACACAGTCACCCTCACTACCCTCATGTGCCTCACACAGTCACCCTCACTACCCTCATGTGCCTCACACAGTCACCCTCACTACCCTCATGTGCCTCACACAGTCACCCTCACTACCCTCATGTGCCTCACACAGTCACCCTCACTACCCTCATGTGCCTCACACAGTCACCCTCACTACCCTCATGTGCCTCACACAGTCACCCTCACTACCCTCATGTGCCTCACACAGTCACCCTCACTACCCTCATGTGCCTCACACATCACCCTCACTACCCTCATGTGCCTCACACAGTCACCCTCACTACCCTCATGTGCCTCACACAGTCCCCTCACTACCCTCATTTGCCACACACAGTCACCCTCATGTGCCTCACACAGTCACCCTCACTACCCTCATGTGCCTCACACAGTCACCCTCACTACCCTCATGTGCCTCACACAGTCACCCTCACTACCCTCATGTGCCTCACACAGTCCCCTCACTACCCTCATGTGCCTCACACAGTCACCCTCACTACCCTCATGTGCCTCACACAGTCACCCTCACTACCCTCATGTGCCCTCACACAGTCACCCTCACTACCCTCATGTCCTCACACAGTCACCCTCATGTGCCTCACACAGTCACCCTCATGTGCCTCACACAGTCACCCTCACTACCCTCATGTGCCTCACACAGTCACCCTCACTACCCTCATGTGCCTCACACAGTCACCCTCACTACCCTCATGTGCCTCACACAGTCACCCTCATGTGCCTCACACAGTCACCCTCACTACCCTCATGTGCCTCACACAGTCACCCTCACTACCCTCATGTGCCTCACACAGTCACCCTCACTACCCTCATGTGCCTCACACAGTCACCCTCACTACCCTCATGTGCCTCACACAGTCCCCTCATGTGCCTCACACAGTCACCCTCACTACCCTCATGTGCCTCACACAGTCACCCTCACTACCCTCACCTCACCCTCATGTGCCTCACACAGTCACCCTCACTACCCTCTGTGCCTCACACAGTCACCCTCACTACCCTCATGTGCCTCACACAGTCACCCTCACTACCCTCATGTGCCTCACACAGTCACCCTCATGTGCCTCACACAGTCACCCCATGTGCCTCACACAGTCACCCTCACTACCCTCATGTGCCTCACACAGTCACCCTCACTACCCTCATGTGCCTCACACAGTCACCCTCACTACCCTCATGTGCCTCACACAGTCACCCTCATGTGCCTCACACAGTCACCCTCACTACCCTCATGTGCCTCACACAGTCCCCTCACTACCCTCATGTGCCTCACACAGTCACCCTCACTACCCTCATGTGCCTCACACAGTCACCCTCACTACCCTCATGTGCCTCACACAGTCACCCTCACTACCCTCATGTGCCTCACACAGTCACCCTCACTACCCTCATGTGCCTCACACAGTCACCCTCACTACCCTCATGTGCCTCACACAGTCCCCTCACTACCCTCATGTGCCTCACACAGTCACCCTCACTACCCTCATGTGCCTCACACAGTCACCCTCACTACCCTCATGTGCTCACACAGTCACCCTCACTACCCTCATGTGCCTCACACAGTCACCCTCACTACCCTCATGTGCCTCACACAGTCACCCTCACTACCCTCATGTGCCTCACACAGTCACCCTCACTACCCCATGTGCCTCCACAGTCACCCTCACTACCCTCATGTGCCTCACACAGTCACCCTCACTACCCTCATGTGCCTCACACAGTCACCCTCACTACCCTCATGTGCCTCACACAGTCACCCTCACTACCCTCATGTGCCTCACACAGTCACCCTCACTACCCTCATGTGCCTCACACAGTCACCCTCACTACCCTCATGTGCCTCACACAGTCACCCTCACTACCCTCATGTGCCTCACACAGTCACCCCATGTGCCTCACACAGTCACCCTCACTACCCTCATGTGCCTCACACAGTCACCCTCACTACCCTCATGTGCCTCACACAGTCACCCTCATGTGCCTCACACAGTCACCCTCACACACCCCTCATGTGCCTCACACAGTCACCCTCACTACCCTCATGTGCCTCACACAGTCACCCTCACTACCCTCATGTGCCTCACACAGTCACCCTCACTACCCTCATGTGCCTCACACAGTCACCCTCATGTGCCTCACACATTCACCCTCACTACCCTCATGTGCCTCACACAGTCACCCTCATGTGCCTCACACAGTCACCCTCATGTGCCTCACACATTCACCCTCACTACCCTCATGTGCCTCACACAGTCACCCTCATGTGCCCCACACAGTCACCCTCATGTGCCTCACACAGTCACCCTCATGTGCCCCACACAGTCACCCTCACTACCCTCATGTGCCTCACACAGTCACCCTCACTACCCTCATGTGCCTCACACAGTCACCCTCACTACCCTCATGTGCCTCACACAGTCACCCTCACTACCCTCATGTGCCTCACACAGTCACCCTCACTACCCTCATGTGCCTCACACAGTCACCCTCACTACCCTCATGTGCCTCACACAGTCACCCTCATGTGCCTCACACAGTCACCCTCACTACCCTCATGTGCCTCACACAGTCACCCTCACTACCCTCATGTGCCTCACACAGTCACCCTCATGTGCCTCACACAGTCACCCTCACTACCCTCATGTGCCTCACACAGTCACCCTCACTACCCTCATGTGCCTCACACAGTCACCCTCACTACCCTCATGTGCCTCACACAGTCACCCTCACTACCCTCATGTGCCTCACACAGTCACCCTCACTACCCTCATGTGCCTCACACAGTCACCCTCACTACCCTCATGTGCCTCACACAGTCACCCTCACTACCCTCATGTGCCTCACACAGTCACCCTCACTACCCTCATGTGCCTCACACAGTCACCCTCACTACCCTCATGTGCCTCACACAGTCACCCTCACTACCCTCATGTGCCTCACACAGTCACCCTCACTACCCTCATGTGCCTCACACAGTCACCCTCACTACCCTCATGTGCCTCACACAGTCACCCTCACTACCCTCATGTGCCTCACACAGTCACCCTCACTACCCTCATGTGCCTCACACAGTCACCCTCACTACCCTCATGTGCCTCACACAGTCACCCTCACTACCCTCATGTGCCTCACACAGTCACCCTCACTACCCTCATGTGCCTCACACAGTCACCCTCACTACCCTCATGTGCCTCACACAGTCACCCTCACTACCCTCATGTGCCTCACACAGTCACCCTCACTACCCTCATGTGCCTCACACAGTCACCCTCACTACCCTCATGTGCCTCACACAGTCACCCTCACTACCCTCATGTGCCTCACACAGTCACCCTCACTACCCTCATGTGCCTCACACAGTCACCCTCACTACCCTCATGTGCCTCACACAGTCACCCTCACTACCCTCATGTGCCTCACACAGTCACCCTCACTACCCTCATGTGCCTCACACAGTCACCCTCACTACCCTCATGTGCCTCACACAGTCACCCTCACTACCCTCATGTGCCTCACACAGTCACCCTCACTACCCTCATGTGCCTCACACAGTCACCCTCACTACCCTCATGTGCCTCACACAGTCACCCTCATGTGCCTCACACAGTCACCCTCACTACCCTCATGTGCCTCACACAGTCACCCTCACTACCCTCATGTGCCTCACACAGTCACCCTCACTACCCTCATGTGCCTCACACAGTCACCCTCACTACCCTCATGTGCCTCACACAGTCACCCTCACTACCCTCATGTGCCTCACACAGTCACCCTCACTACCCTCATGTGCCTCACACAGTCACCCTCATGTGCCTCACACAGTCACCCTCACTACCCTCATGTGCCTCACACAGTCACCCTCACTACCCTCATGTGCCTCACACAGTCACCCTCACTACCCTCATGTGCCTCACACAGTCACCCTCACTACCCTCATGTGCCTCACACAGTCACCCTCACTACCCTCATGTGCCTCACACAGTCACCCTCATGTGCCTCACACAGTCACCCTCACTACCCTCATGTGCCTCACACAGTCACCCTCATGTGCCTCACACAGTCACCCTCATGTGCCTCACACAGTCACCCTCACTACCCTCATGTGCCTCACACAGTCACCCTCACTACCCTCATGTGCCTCACACAGTCACCCTCATGTGCCTCACACAGTCACCCTCACTACCCTCATGTGCCTCACACAGTCACCCTCACTACCCTCATGTGCCTCACACAGTCACCCTCATGTGCCTCACACAGTCACCCTCACTACCCTCATGTGCCTCACACAGTCACCCTCATGTGCCTCACACAGTCACCCTCACTACCCTCATGTGCCTCACACAGTCACCCTCACTACCCTCATGTGCCTCACACAGTCACCCTCATGTGCCTCACACAGTCACCCTCACTACCCTCATGTGCCTCACACAGTCACCCTCACTACCCTCATGTGCCTCACACAGTCACCCTCATGTGCCTCACACAGTCACCCTCACTACCCTCATGTGCCTCACACAGTCACCCTCACTACCCTCATGTGCCTCACACAGTCACCCTCATGTGCCTCACACAGTCACCCTCATGTGCCTCACACAGTCACCCTCACTACCCTCATGTGCCTCACACAGTCACCCTCACTACCCTCATGTGCCTCACACAGTCACCCTCACTACCCTCATGTGCCTCACACAGTCACCCTCATGTGCCTCACACAGTCACCCTCACTACCCTCATGTGCCTCACACAGTCACCCTCACTACCCTCATGTGCCTCACACAGTCACCCTCACTACCCTCATGTGCCTCACACAGTCACCCTCACTACCCTCATGTGCCTCACACAGTCACCCTCACTACCCTCATGTGCCTCACACAGTCACCCTCACTACCCTCATGTGCCTCACACAGTCACCCTCACTACCCTCATGTGCCTCACACAGTCACCCTCACTACCCTCATGTGCCTCACACAGTCACCCTCACTACCCTCATGTGCCTCACACAGTCACCCTCACTACCCTCATGTGCCTCACACAGTCACCCTCACTACCCTCATGTGCCTCACACAGTCACCCTCACTACCCTCATGTGCCTCACACAGTCACCCTCACTACCCTCATGTGCCTCACACAGTCACCCTCACTACCCTCATGTGCCTCACACAGTCACCCTCATGTGCCTCACACAGTCACCCTCACTACCCTCATGTGCCTCACACAGTCACCCTCACTACCCTCATGTGCCTCACACAGTCACCCTCACTACCCTCATGTGCCTCACACAGTCACCCTCATGTGCCTCACACAGTCACCCTCACTACCCTCATGTGCCTCACACAGTCACCCTCATGTGCCTCACACAGTCACCCTCACTACCCTCATGTGCCTCACACAGTCACCCTCACTACCCTCATGTGCCTCACACAGTCACCCTCATGTGCCTCACACAGTCACCCTCACTACCCTCATGTGCCTCACACAGTCACCCTCACTACCCTCATGTGCCTCACACAGTCACCCTCATGTGCCTCACACAGTCACCCTCACTACCCTCATGTGCCTCACACAGTCACCCTCACTACCCTCATGTGCCTCACACAGTCACCCTCATGTGCCTCACACAGTCACCCTCATGTGCCTCACACAGTCACCCTCACTACCCTCATGTGCCTCACACAGTCACCCTCATGTGCCTCACACAGTCACCCTCATGTGCCTCACACAGTCACCCTCACTACCCTCATGTGCCTCACACAGTCACCCTCATGTGCCTCACACAGTCACCCTCACTACCCTCATGTGCCTCACACAGTCACCCTCACTACCCTCATGTGCCTCACACAGTCACCCTCACTACCCTCATGTGCCTCACACAGTCACCCTCACTACCCTCATGTGCCTCACACAGTCACCCTCACTACCCTCATGTGCCTCACACAGTCACCCTCACTACCCTCATGTGCCTCACACAGTCACCCTCACTACCCTCATGTGCCTCACACAGTCACCCTCACTACCCTCATGTGCCTCACACAGTCACCCTCACTACCCTCATGTGCCTCACACAGTCACCCTCACTACCCTCATGTGCCTCACACAGTCACCCTCACTACCCTCATGTGCCTCACACAGTCACCCTCACTACCCTCATGTGCCTCACACAGTCACCCTCACTACCCTCATGTGCCTCACACAGTCACCCTCACTACCCTCATGTGCCTCACACAGTCACCCTCACTACCCTCATGTGCCTCACACAGTCACCCTCACTACCCTCATGTGCCTCACACAGTCACCCTCACTACCCTCACTACCCTCATGTGCCTCACACAGTCACCCTCACTACCCTCATGTGCCTCACACAGTCACCCTCACTACCCTCATGTGCCTCACACAGTCACCCTCACTACCCTCATGTGCCTCACACAGTCACCCTCATGTGCCTCACACAGTCACCCTCACTACCCTCATGTGCCTCACACAGTCACCCTCACTACCCTCATGTGCCTCACACAGTCACCCTCATGTGCCTCACACAGTCACCCTCACTACCCTCATGTGCCTCACACAGTCACCCTCACTACCCTCATGTGCCTCACACAGTCACCCTCATGTGCCTCACACAGTCACCCTCACTACCCTCATGTGCCTCACACAGTCACCCTCATGTGCCTCACACAGTCACCCTCATGTGCCTCACACAGTCACCCTCACTACCCTCATGTGCCTCACACAGTCACCCTCACTACCCTCATGTGCCTCACACAGTCACCCTCACTACCCTCATGTGCCTCACACAGTCACCCTCACTACCCTCATGTGCCTCACACAGTCACCCTCACTACCCTCATGTGCCTCACACAGTCACCCTCACTACCCTCATGTGCCTCACACAGTCACCCTCACTACCCTCATGTGCCTCACACAGTCACCCTCACTACCCTCATGTGCCTCACACAGTCACCCTCACTACCCTCATGTGCCTCACACAGTCACCCTCACTACCCTCATGTGCCTCACACAGTCACCCTCACTACCCTCATGTGCCTCACACAGTCACCCTCACTACCCTCATGTGCCTCACACAGTCACCCTCATGTGCCTCACACAGTCACCCTCATGTGCCTCACACAGTCACCCTCACTACCCTCATGTGCCTCACACAGTCACCCTCACTACCCTCATGTGCCTCACACAGTCACCCTCACTACCCTCATGTGCCTCACACAGTCACCCTCACTACCCTCATGTGCCTCAGTCACCCTCACTACCCTCATGTGCCTCACACAGTCACCCTCATGTGCCTCACACAGTCACCCTCACTACCCTCATGTGCCTCACACAGTCACCCTCACTACCCTCATGTGCCTCACACAGTCACCCTCACTACCCTCATGTGCCTCACACAGTCACCCTCACTACCCTCATGTGCCTCACACAGTCACCCTCATGTGCCTCACACAGTCACCCTCATGTGCCTCACACAGTCACCCTCACTACCCTCATGTGCCTCACACAGTCACCCTCACTACCCTCATGTGCCTCACACAGTCACCCTCACTACCCTCATGTGCCTCACACAGTCACCCTCACTACCCTCATGTGCCTCACACAGTCACCCTCACTACCCTCATGTGCCTCACACAGTCACCCTCACTACCCTCATGTGCCTCACACAGTCACCCTCATGTGCCTCACACAGTCACCCTCACTACCCTCATGTGCCTCACACAGTCACCCTCACTACCCTCATGTGCCTCACACAGTCACCCTCACTACCCTCATGTGCCTCACACAGTCACCCTCACTACCCTCATGTGCCTCACACAGTCACCCTCACTACCCTCATGTGCCTCACACAGTCACCCTCACTACCCTCATGTGCCTCACACAGTCACCCTCACTACCCTCATGTGCCTCACACAGTCACCCTCACTACCCTCATGTGCCTCACACAGTCACCCTCACTACCCTCATGTGCCTCACACAGTCACCCTCACTACCCTCATGTGCCTCACACAGTCACCCTCATGTGCCTCACACAGTCACCCTCATGTGCCTCACACAGTCACCCTCACTACCCTCATGTGCCTCACACAGTCACCCTCATGTGCCTCACACAGTCACCCTCACTACCCTCATGTGCCTCACACAGTCACCCTCACTACCCTCATGTGCCTCACACAGTCACCCTCACTACCCTCATGTGCCTCACACAGTCACCCTCATGTGCCTCACACAGTCACCCTCACTACCCTCATGTGCCTCACACAGTCACCCTCATGTGCCTCACACAGTCACCCTCACTACCCTCATGTGCCTCACACAGTCACCCTCACTACCCTCATGTGCCTCACACAGTCACCCTCACTACCCTCATGTGCCTCACACAGTCACCCTCACTACCCTCATGTGCCTCACACAGTCACCCTCACTACCCTCATGTGCCTCACACAGTCACCCTCACTACCCTCATGTGCCTCACACAGTCACCCTCATGTGCCTCACACAGTCACCCTCACTACCCTCATGTGCCTCACACAGTCACCCTCACTACCCTCATGTGCCTCACACAGTCACCCTCATGTGCCTCACACAGTCACCCTCACTACCCTCATGTGCCTCACACAGTCACCCTCATGTGCCTCACACAGTCACCCTCACTACCCTCATGTGCCTCACACAGTCACCCTCACTACCCTCATGTGCCTCACACAGTCACCCTCACTACCCTCATGTGCCTCACACAGTCACCCTCACTACCCTCATGTGCCTCACACAGTCACCCTCACTACCCTCATGTGCCTCACACAGTCACCCTCACTACCCTCATGTGCCTCACACAGTCACCCTCACTACCCTCATGTGCCTCACACAGTCACCCTCACTACCCTCATGTGCCTCACACAGTCACCCTCACTACCCTCATGTGCCTCACACAGTCACCCTCACTACCCTCATGTGCCTCACACAGTCACCCTCACTACCCTCATGTGCCTCACACAGTCACCCTCACTACCCTCATGTGCCTCACACAGTCACCCTCACTACCCTCATGTGCCTCACACAGTCACCCTCACTACCCTCATGTGCCTCACACAGTCACCCTCACTACCCTCATGTGCCTCACACAGTCACCCTCACTACCCTCATGTGCCTCACACAGTCACCCTCACTACCCTCATGTGCCTCACACAGTCACCCTCACTACCCTCATGTGCCTCACACAGTCACCCTCACTACCCTCATGTGCCTCACACAGTCACCCTCACTACCCTCATGTGCCTCACACAGTCACCCTCACTACCCTCATGTGCCTCACACAGTCACCCTCATGTGCCTCACACAGTCACCCTCACTACCCTCATGTGCCTCACACAGTCACCCTCATGTGCCTCACACAGTCACCCTCACTACCCTCATGTGCCTCACACAGTCACCCTCACTACCCTCATGTGCCTCACACAGTCACCCTCACTACCCTCATGTGCCTCACACAGTCACCCTCACTACCCTCATGTGCCTCACACAGTCACCCTCATGTGCCTCACACAGTCACCCTCACTACCCTCATGTGCCTCACACAGTCACCCTCACTACCCTCATGTGCCTCACACAGTCACCCTCACTACCCTCATGTGCCTCACACAGTCACCCTCATGTGCCTCACACAGTCACCCTCATGTGCCTCACACAGTCACCCTCACTACCCTCATGTGCCTCACACAGTCACCCTCACTACCCTCATGTGCCTCACACAGTCACCCTCACTACCCTCATGTGCCTCACACAGTCACCCTCACTACCCTCATGTGCCTCACACAGTCACCCTCACTACCCTCATGTGCCTCACACAGTCACCCTCATGTGCCTCACACAGTCACCCTCATGTGCCTCACACAGTCACCCTCACTACCCTCATGTGCCTCACACAGTCACCCTCATGTGCCTCACACAGTCACCCTCACTACCCTCATGTGCCTCACACAGTCACCCTCACTACCCTCATGTGCCTCACACAGTCACCCTCACTACCCTCATGTGCCTCACACAGTCACCCTCATGTGCCTCACACAGTCACCCTCACTACCCTCATGTGCCTCACACAGTCACCCTCACTACCCTCATGTGCCTCACACAGTCACCCTCACTACCCTCATGTGCCTCACACAGTCACCCTCACTACCCTCATGTGCCTCACACAGTCACCCTCATGTGCCTCACACAGTCACCCTCACTACCCTCATGTGCCTCACACAGTCACCCTCACTACCCTCATGTGCCTCACACAGTCACCCTCACTACCCTCATGTGCCTCACACAGTCACCCTCACTACCCTCATGTGCCTCACACAGTCACCCTCACTACCCTCATGTGCCTCACACAGTCACCCTCACTACCCTCATGTGCCTCACACAGTCACCCTCATGTGCCTCACACAGTCACCCTCACTACCCTCATGTGCCTCACACAGTCACCCTCATGTGCCTCACACAGTCACCCTCACTACCCTCATGTGCCTCACACAGTCACCCTCACTACCCTCATGTGCCTCACACAGTCACCCTCACTACCCTCATGTGCCTCACACAGTCACCCTCATGTGCCTCACACAGTCACCCTCACTACCCTCATGTGCCTCACACAGTCACCCTCACTACCCTCATGTGCCTCACACAGTCACCCTCACTACCCTCATGTGCCTCACACAGTCACCCTCACTACCCTCATGTGCCTCACACAGTCACCCTCACTACCCTCATGTGCCTCACACAGTCACCCTCATGTGCCTCACACAGTCACCCTCACTACCCTCATGTGCCTCACACAGTCACCCTCACTACCCTCATGTGCCTCACACAGTCACCCTCACTACCCTCATGTGCCTCACACAGTCACCCTCACTACCCTCATGTGCCTCACACAGTCACCCTCACTACCCTCATGTGCCTCACACAGTCACCCTCACTACCCTCATGTGCCTCACACAGTCACCCTCACTACCCTCATGTGCCTCACACAGTCACCCTCACTACCCTCATGTGCCTCACACAGTCACCCTCACTGTGCCTCACACAGTCACCCTCACTACCCTCATGTGCCTCACACAGTCACCCTCATACCCTCATGTGCCTCACACAGTCACCCTCACTCCTCATGTGCCTCACACAGTCACCCTCATGTGCCTCACACAGTCACCCCTCATGTGCCTCACACAGTCACCCTCATGTGCCTCACACAGTCACCCTCACTACCCTCATGTGCCTCACACAGTCACCCTCACTACCCTCATGTGCCTCACACAGTCACCCTCACTACCCTCATGTGCCTCACACAGTCACCCTCACTACCTCATGTGCCTCACACAGTCACCCTCATGTGCCTCACACAGTCACCCTCACTACCCTCATGTGCCTCACACAGTCACCCTCACTACCCTCATGTGCCTCACACAGTCACCCTCACTACCCTCATGTGCCTCACACAGTCACCCTCACTACCCTCATGTGCCTCACACAGTCACCCTCACTACCCTCATGTGCCTCACACAGTCACCCTCATGTGCCTCACACAGTCACCCTCACTACCCTCATGTGCCTCACACAGTCACCCTCACTACCCTCATGTGCCTCACACAGTCACCCTCATGTGCCTCACACAGTCACCCTCATGTGCCTCACACAGTCACCCTCACTACCCTCATGTGCCTCACACAGTCACCCTCATGTGCCTCACACAGTCACCCTCATGTGCCTCACACAGTCACCCTCATGTGCCTCACACAGTCACCCTCACTACCCTCATGTGCCTCACACAGTCACCCTCATGTGCCTCACACAGTCCCCTCATGTGCCTCACACAGTCACCCTCATACCCTCATGTGCCTCACACAGTCACTCACTACCTCATGTGCCTCACACAGTCACCCTCACTACCCTCATGTGCCTCACACAGTCACCCTCACTACCTCATGTGCCTCACACAGTCACCCTCATGTGCCTCACACAGTCACCCTCATGTGCCTCACACAGTCACCCTCACTACCCTCATGTGCCTCACACAGTCACCCTCACTACCCTCATGTGCCTCACACAGTCACCCTCACTACCTCATGGCCTCACACAGTCACCCTCACTACCCTCATGTGCCTCACACAGTCACCCTCACTACCCTCATGTGCCTCACACAGTCACCTCACTACCCTCATGTGCCTCACACAGTCACCCTCACTACCCTCATGTGCCTCACACAGTCACCTCATGTGCCTCACACAGTCACCTCATGTGCCTCACACAGTCACCTCACTACCCTCATGTGCCTCACACAGTCACCCTCACTACCCTCATGTGCCTCACACAGTCACCCTCACTACCCTCATGTGCCTCACACAGTCACCCTCACTACCCTCATGTGCCTCACACAGTCACCCTCACTACCCTCATGTGCCTCACACAGTCACCCTCATGTGCCTCACACAGTACCCTCATGTGCCTCACACAGTCACCCTCATGTGCCTCACACCAGTCACCCTCACTACCCTCATGTGCCTCACACAGTCACCCTCACTACCCTCATGTGCCTCACACAGTCACCCTCACTACCCTCATGTGCCTCACACAGTCACCCTCACTACCCTCATGTGCCTCACACAGTCACCCTCATGTGCCTCACAGTCACCCTCATGTGCCTCACACAGTCACCCTCATGTGCCTCACACAGTCACCCTCACTACCCTCATGTGCCTCACACAGTCACCTCACTACCTCATGTGCCTCACACAGTCACCCTCACTACCCTCATGTGCCTCACACAGTCACCCTCACTACCCTCATGTGCCTCACACAGTCACCCTCACTACCCTCATGTGCCTCACACAGTCACCCTCATGTGCCTCACACAGTCACCCTCACTACCCTCATGTGCCTCACACAGTCACCCTCACTACCCTCATGTGCCTCACACAGTCACACCTCATGTGCCTCACACAGTCACCCTCATACCCTCATGTGCCTCACACAGTCACCCTCATGTGCCTCACACAGTCACCTCATGTGCCTCACACAGTCACCCTCATACCTCATGTGCCTCACACAGTCACCCTCACTACCCTCATGTGCCTCACACAGTCACCCTCACTACCCTCATGTGCCTCACACAGTCACCCTCACTACCCTCATGTGCCTCACACAGTCACCCTCACTACCCTCATGTGCCTCACACAGTCACCTCACTACCCTCATGTGCCTCACACAGTCACCCTCATGTGCCTCACACAGTCACCCTCACTACCCTCATGTGCCTCACACAGTCACCTCACTACCTCATGTGCCTCACACAGTCACCCTCACTACCCTCATGTGCCTCACACAGTCACCCTCATGTGCCTCACACAGTCACCCTCACTACCCTCATGTGCCTCACACAGTCACCTCACTACCTCATGTGCCTCACACAGTCACCCTCACTACCCTCATGTGCCTCACACAGTCACCCTCACTACCCTCATGTGCCTCACACAGTCACCTCATGTGCCTCACACAGTCACCCTCATGTGCCTCACACAGTCACCCATCACTACACCTCATGTGCCTCACACAGTCACCCTCACTACCCTCATGTGCCTCACACAGTCACCCTCACTACCTCATGTGCCTCACACAGTCACCCTCACTACCCTCATGTGCCTCACACAGTCACCCTCACTACCCTCATGTGCCTCACACAGTCACCCTCATGTGCCTCACACAGTCACCCTCACTACCCTCATGTGCCTCACACAGTCACCCCATGTGCCTCACACAGTCACCCTCACTACCTCATGTGCCTCACACAGTCACCCTCACTACCCTCATGTGCCTCACACAGTCACCCTCATGTGCCTCACACAGTCACCCTCATGTGCCTTACACAGTCCCCTCACTACCCTCATGTGCCTCACACAGTCNGTGTGCGTGCCTGTGTTCATGTGTGTTTAACCCTCACCACATGTGACAGTGGAGGAGGTATTGTTACCACAGGGATCAGGTGGCTGGGGTTAGCGATCCTCTCAATCCTTCTCCTTCTAACTCTATTTGACGATCTACTCCATCAGTCCCTTGTGCCACGAGCATCGCTCTGTGCCCCACACTGCTGGCTGGCAGTGTCCCACACTGCTAGCTGGCTAGTGTCCCACACTGCTAGCTGGCTAGTGCCCCACACTGCTAGCTGGCTAGTGCCTCACACTGCTAGCTGGCTAGTGCCCCCCACTGCTAGCTGGCTAGTGGTCCCCACTGCTAGCTGGCTAGTGCCCCACACTGCTAGCTGGCTAGTGTCCCACACTGCTAGCTGGCTAGTGCCCCACACTGCTAGCTGGCTAGTGCCCACACTGCTAGCTGGCTAGTGCCTCACACTGCTAGCTGGCTAGTGCCCCACACTGCTAGCTGGCTAGTGCCCCACACTGCTAGCTGGCTAGTGCCCACACTGCTAGCTGGCTAGTGTCCCACACTGCTAGCTGGCTAGTGCCTCACACTGCTAGCTGGCTAGTGTCCCACACTGCTAGCTGGCTAGTGCCCCACACTGCTAGCTGGCTAGTGCCCCACACTGCTAGCTGGCTAGTGCCCCCACTGGCTCACCCCTGCTAGCTGGCTAGTGCCCACACTGCTAGCTGGCTAGTGCCCACACTGCTAGCTGGCTAGTGCCCCACACTGCTAGCTGGCTAGTGCCCACACTGCTAGCTGGCTAGTGTCCTACACTGCTAGCTGGCTAGTGCCCACACTGCTAGCTGGCTAGTGCCCACACTGCTAGCTGGCTAGTGCCCCACACTGCTAGCTGGCTAGTGCTCCACACTGCTAGCTGGCTAGTGCCTCACACTGCTAGCTGGCTAGTGCCTCACACTGCTAGCTGGCTAGTGCCCACACTGCTAGCTGGCTAGTGCCCCACACTGCTAGCTGGCTAGTGCCCCACACTGCTAGCTGGCTAGTGCCTCACACTGCTAGCTGGCTAGTCCCACACTGCTAGCTGGCTAGTGCCCCACACTGCTAGCTGGCTAGTGCCTCACACTGCTAGCTGGCTAGTGCCCACACTGCTAGCTGGCTAGTGCTCCACACTGCTAGCTGGCTAGTGCCCCACACTGCTAGCTGGCTAGTGCCCCACACTGCTAGCTGGCTAGTGCCTCACACTGCTAGCTGGCTAGTGCCCCACACTGCTAGCTGGCTAGTGCCCACACTGCTAGCTGGCTAGTGCCCCACACTGCTAGCTGGCTAGTGCCCACACTGCTAGCTGGCTAGTCCCACACTGCTAGCTGGCTAGTGCCCACACTGCTAGCTGGCTAGTGCCCCACACTGCTAGCTGGCTAGTGCCCCACACTGCTAGCTGGCTAGTGCCCCACACTGCTAGCTGGCTAGTGCCCCACACTGCTAGCTGGCTAGTACCCCACACTGCTAGCTGGCTAGTGCCCCACACTGCTAGCTGGCTAGTGCCCCACACTGCTAGCTGGCTAGTGTCCCACACACTGCTAGCTGGCTAGTTACCTCCACACTGCTAGCTGGCTAGTGTCCCACACTGCTAGCTGGCTAGTGCCCCACACTGCTAGCTGGCTAGTGCCCCACACTGCTAGCTGGCTAGTGCCCACACTGCTAGCTGGCTAGTGTCCCACACTGCTAGCTGGCTAGTGCCCACACTGCTAGCTGGCTAGTGCCCCACACTGCTAGCTGGCTAGTGCCCCACACTGCTAGCTGGCTAGTGTCCCACACTGCTAGCTGGCTAGTGCCTCACACTGCTAGCTGGCTAGTGCCCACACTGCTAGCTGGCTAGTGTCCCACACTGCTAGCTGGCTAGTGCCTCACACTGCTAGCTGGCTAGTGCCCCACACTGCTAGCTGGCTAGTGCCCACACTGCTAGCTGGCTAGTGCCCACACTGCTAGCTGGCTAGTGCCCCACACTGCTAGCTGGCTAGTGTCCCACACTGCTAGCTGGCTAGTGCCCACACTGCTAGCTGGCTAGTGCCCCACACTGCTAGCTGGCTAGTGCCCCACACTGCTAGCTGGCTAGTGCCCCACACTGCTAGCTGGCTAGTGCCCACACTGCTAGCTGGCTAGTGCCTCACACTGCTAGCTGGCTAGTGCCCCACACTGCTAGCTGGCTAGTGTCCCACACTGCTAGCTGGCTAGTGCCTCACACTGCTAGCTGGCTAGTGCCCCACACTGCTAGCTGGCTAGTGCCCCACACTGCTAGCTGGCTAGTGCCTCACACTGCTAGCTGGCTAGTGCCCCACACTGCTAGCTGGCTAGTGCCCCACACTGCTAGCTGGCTAGTGCCCCACACTGCTAGCTGGCTAGTGCTCCCACTGCTAGCTGGCTAGTGTCCCACACTGCTAGCTGGCTAGTGCTCCACACTGCTAGCTGGCTAGTGCCCCACTGCTAGCTGGCTAGTGCCCCACACTGCTAGCTGGCTAGTGCCCCACACTGCTAGCTGGCTAGTCCCCCACTGCTAGCTGGCTAGTGCCCCACACTGCTAGCTGTAGTACCCCACACTGCTAGCTGGCTAGTGTCCCACACTGCTAGCTGGCTAGTACCCCACACTGCTAGCTGGCTAGTGCCCCACACTGCTAGCTGGCTAGTGCCCCACACTGCTAGCTGGCTAGTACCCCACACTGCTAGCTGGCTAGTGCCCCACACTGCTAGCTGGCTAGTGTCCCACACTGCTAGCTGGCTAGTGCCCCACACTGCTAGCTGGCTAGTGCCCCACACTGCTAGCTGGCTAGTGCCCCACACTGCTAGCTGGCTAGTGCCCCACACTGCTAGCTGGCTAGTGTCCCACACTGCTAGCTGGCTAGTGTCCTACACTGCTAGCTGGCTAGTGCCCCACACTGCTAGCTGGCTAGTGCCTCCACTGCTAGCTGGCTAGTGTCCCACACTGCTAGCTGGCTAGTGCCTCACACTGCTAGCTGGCTAGTGCCCCACACTGCTAGCTGGCTAGTGCCCCACACTGCTAGCTGGCTAGTGCCCCACACTGCTAGCTGGCTAGTGCCCCACACTGCTAGCTGGCTAGTGCCTCACACTGCTAGCTGGCTAGTGCCTCACACTGCTAGCTGGCTAGTGCCCCACACTGCTAGCTGGCTAGTGCCCCACACTGCTAGCTGGCTAGTGCCCCACACTGCTAGCTGGCTAGTGCCCCACACTGCTAGCTGGCTAGTGCCCCACACTGCTAGCTGGCTAGTGCCCCACTGCTAGCTGGCTAGTGCCCCACACTGCTAGCTGGCTAGTGTCCCACACTGCTAGCTGGCTAGTGCCCACACTGCTAGCTGGCTAGTGTCCCACACTGCTAGCTGGCTAGTGCCCACACTGCTAGCTGGCTAGTGCCCACACTGCTAGCTGGCTAGTGCCTCACACTGCTAGCTGGCTAGTGTCCACACTGCTAGCTGGCTAGTGCCCCACACTGCTAGCT
This sequence comes from Procambarus virginalis, assembly GCA_020271785.1. Taxonomy (NCBI): domain Eukaryota; kingdom Metazoa; phylum Arthropoda; class Malacostraca; order Decapoda; family Cambaridae; genus Procambarus; species Procambarus virginalis. The sequence continues at coordinate 33,494 of WNGS01000398.1, forward strand.
GGCTAGTGCCCCACACTGCTAGCTGGCTAGTGCCTCACACTGCTAGCTGGCTAGTGCCTCACACTGCTAGCTGGCTAGTGCCCACACTGCTAGCTGGCTAGTGCCTCACACTGCTAGCTGGCTAGTGCCCCACACTGCTAGCTGGCTAGTGTCCCACACTGCTAGCTGGCTAGTGCCCACACTGCTAGCTGGCTGTGCCTCACACTGCTAGCTGGCTAGTGTCCCACACTGCTAGCTGGCTAGTGCCTCACACTGCTAGCTGGCTAGTGCCCCACACTGCTAGCTGGCTAGTGCCTCACACTGCTAGCTGGCTAGTGCCTCCACTGCTAGCTGGCTAGTGCCTCACACTGCTAGCTGGCTGGTGCCTCACACTGCTAGCTGGCTAGTGTCCCACACTGCTAGCTGGCTAGTGCCCCACACTGCTAGCTGGCTAGTGCCTCACACTGCTAGCTGGCTAGTGTCCCACACTGCTAGCTGCTAGTGCCCCACACTGCTAGCTGGCTAGTCCCCACACTGCTAGCTGGCTAGTGCCCCACACTGCTAGCTGGCTAGTGTCCCACACTGCTAGCTGGCTAGTGCCCCACACTGCTAGCTGGCTAGTGCCCCACACTGCTAGCTGGCTAGTGTCCCACACTGCTAGCTGGCTAGTGTCCCACACTGCTAGCTGGCTAGTGCCCCACACTGCTAGCTGGCTAGTGTCCCACACTGCTAGCTGGCTAGTGCCCCACACTGCTAGCTGGCTGTGCCCCACTGCTAGCTGGCTAGTGTCCCACACTGCTAGCTGGCTAGTGCCCCACACTGCCTGGCTAGTGTCCCACACTGCTAGCTGGCTGTGTCCCACACTGCTAGCTGGCTAGTGTCCCACACTGCTAGCTGGCTAGTGTCCCACACTGCTAGCTGGCTAGTGTCCCACACTGCTAGCTGGCTAGTGCCCCACACTGCTAGCTGGCTAGTGTCCCACACTGCTAGCTGGCTAGTCCCCACACTGCTAGCTGGCTAGTGTCCCCACTGCTAGCTGGCTAGTGCCCCACACTGCTAGCTGGCTAGTGCCCCACACTGCTAGCTGGCTAGTGCCCCACACTGCTAGCTGGCTAGTGTCCCACACTGCTAGCTGGCTAGTGCCCACACTGCTAGCTGGCTAGTGCCTCACACTGCTAGCTGGCTAGTCCCACACTGCTAGCTGGCTAGTGCCCACACTGCTAGCTGGCTAGTGCCCACACTGCTAGCTGGCTAGTGTCCCACACTGCTAGCTGGCTAGTGCCCCACACTGCTAGCTGGCTAGTGCCTCACACTGCTAGCTGGCTAGTGCCCCACACTGCTAGCTGGCTAGTGCCCCACACTGCTAGCTGGCTAGTGCCCACACTGCTAGCTGGCTAGTGCCCCACACTGCTAGCTGGCTAGTGCCCCACACTGCTAGCTGGCTAGTGCCCACACTGCTAGCTGGCTATGTCCCACACTGCTAGCTGGCTAGTGTCCCACACTGCTAGCTGGCTAGTGCCCACACTGCTAGCTGGCTAGTGTCCCACACTGCTAGCTGGCTAGTGCCCCACACTGCTAGCTGGCTAGTGCCCCACACTGCTAGCTGGCTAGTGCCCCACACTGCTAGCTGGCTAGTGCCCACACTGCTAGCTGGCTAGTGCCTCACACTGCTAGCTGGCTAGTGCCTCACACTGCTAGCTGGCTAGTGTCCACACTGCTAGCTGGCTAGTGCCCCACTGCTAGCTGGCTAGTGCCCCACACTGCTAGCTGGCTAGTGCCCACACTGCTAGCTGGCTAGTGCCCCACACTGCTAGCTGGCTAGTGCCCCACACTGCTAGCTGGCTAGTGCCTCACACTGCTAGCTGGCTAGTGCCCCACACTGCTAGCTGGCTAGTGCCCCACACTGCTAGCTGGCTAGTGCCCCACACTGCTAGCTGGCTAGTGCCCCACACTGCTAGCTGGCTAGTGCCTCACACTGCTAGCTGGCTAGTGCCTCACACTGCTAGCTGGCTAGTGCCTCACACTGCTAGCTGGCTAGTGCCCACACTGCTAGCTGGCTAGTGCCTCACACTGCTAGCTGGCTAGTGACCCACACTGCTAGCTGGCTAGTGACCCACACTGCTAGCTGGCTAGTGCCTCACACTGCTAGCTGGCTAGTGCCCCACACTGCTAGCTGGCTAGTGCCTCACACTGCTAGCTGGCTAGTGCCCCACACTGCTAGCTGGCTAGTGCCTCACACTGCTAGCTGGCTAGTGCCCACACTGCTAGCTGGCTAGTGCCTCACACTGCTAGCTGGCTAGTGCCTCACACTGCTAGCTGGCTAGTGCCTCACACTGCTAGCTGGCTAGTGCCTCACACTGCTAGCTGGCTAGTGCCTCACACTGCTAGCTGGCTAGTGCCCCACACTGCTAGCTGGCTAGTGCCTCACACTGCTAGCTGGCTAGTGCCCCACACTGCTAGCTGGCTAGTGCCCCACACTGCTAGCTGGCTAGTGCCCCACACTGCTAGCTGGCTAGTGTCCCACACTGCTAGCTGGCTAGTGCCTCACACTGCTAGCTGGCTAGTGCCTCACACTGCTAGCTGGCTAGTGCCCACACTGCTAGCTGGCTAGTGCCTCACACTGCTAGCTGGCTAGTGCCCACACACTGCTAGCTGGCTAGTGCCCCACACTGCTAGCTGGCTAGTGCCCCACACTGCTAGCTGGCTAGTGTCCCCACACTGCTAGCTGGCTAGTGTCCCACACTGCTAGCTGGCTAGTGCCCCACACTGCTAGCTGGCTAGTGCCCCACACTGCTAGCTGGCTAGTGCCCCACACTGCTAGCTGGCTAGTGCCTCACACTGCTAGCTGGCTAGTGCCTCACACTGCTAGCTGGCTAGTGCCACACTGCTAGCTGGCTAGTGACCCACACTGCTAGCTGGCTAGTGCCCACACTGCTAGCTGGCTAGTGCCTCACACTGCTAGCTGGCTAGTGACCCACACTGCTAGCTGGCTAGTGCCTCACACTGCTAGCTGGCTAGTGCCCCACACTGCTAGCTGGCTAGTGCCTCACACTGCTAGCTGGCTAGTGCCCCACACTGCTAGCTGGCTAGTGCCTCACACTGCTAGCTGGCTAGTGCCCACACTGCTAGCTGGCTAGTGCCTCACACTGCTAGCTGGCTAGTGCCTCACACTGCTAGCTGGCTAGTGCCTCACACTGCTAGCTGGCTAGTCCCCACACTGCTAGCTGGCTAGTGCCTCACACTGCTAGCTGTCTAGTGCCCCACACTGCTAGCTGGCTAGTGCCTCACACTGCTAGCTGGCTAGTACCCCACACTGCTAGCTGGCTAGTGCCTCACACTGCTAGCTGGCTAGTGACCCACACTGCTAGCTGGCTAGTGCCCACACTGCTAGCTGGCTAGTGCCTCACACTGCTAGCTGGCTAGTGCCCCACACTGCTAGCTGGCTAGTGCCTCACACTGCTAGCTGGCTAGTGCCCCACACTGCTAGCTGGCTAGTGCCCCCACACTGCTAGCTGGCTAGTGCCTCACACTGCTAGCTGGCTAGTGCCCCACACTGCTAGCTGGCTAGTGCCTCACACTGCTAGCTGGCTAGTGCCCCACACTGCTAGCTGGCTAGTGCCTCACACTGCTAGCTGGCTAGTGCCCCACACTGCTAGCTGGCTAGTACCCACACTGCTAGCTGGCTAGTGCCTCACACTGCTAGCTGGCTAGTGCCTCACACTGCTAGCTGGCTAGTGCCTCACACTGCTAGCTGGCTAGTGCCTCACACTGCTAGCTGGCTAGTACCCCACACTGCTAGCTGGCTAGTGCCTCACACTGCTAGCTGGCTAGTGCCCCCACTGCTAGCTGGCTAGTGCCCCACACTGCTAGCTGGCTAGTGCCTCACACTGCTAGCTGGCTAGTGCCACACTGCTAGCTGGCTAGTGCCACCACTGCTAGCTGGCTAGGCCCCCCACTGCTAGCTGGCTAGTGCCCACACTGCTAGCTGGCTAGTGCCTCACACTGCTAGCTGGCTAGTGCCCTCACACTGCTAGCTGGCTAGTGCCTCACCACTGCTAGCTGGCTAGTGCCCACACTGCTAGCTGGCTAGTGCCTCACACTGCTAGCTGGCTAGTGCCTCACACTGCTAGCTGGCTAGTGCCCCACACTGCTAGCTGGCTGGTGCCTCACACTGCTAGCTGGCTAGTGCCCCACACTGCTAGCTGGCTAGTGCCTCACACTGCTAGCTGGCTAGTGCCACCACACTGCTATCTTGGCTAGTTCACCACCTGCTAGCGGCTAGTGCCTCACACCCTGCTAGCTGGTCTAGTGCCTCACAATGCAGCTGCTAGTTACCTTGCAGCGCCTCAGCTAGCTGGCTAGTGCCTCACACTGCTAGCTGGCTAGTGCCCTCACACTGCTAGCTGGCTAGTGACCTCCACACTGCCTAGCTGGCTAGTAACCCACACTGCTAGCTGGCTAGTGCCTCACACTCTAGCTGGCTAGTGATCCCCAAACTGCTATCTGGATTGTACCCACACACTGCTAGCTGGCTAGTGCCCAGCACTGCTAGTTGCTAGTGACCACACTGCTAGCTGGCTAGTGACCCCCCCACACTGTTACGGGCTA
>WNGS01000398.1:52988-63618 GCA_020271785.1 Procambarus virginalis
TAGTACCACACTGCTAGCTGGCTAGTGTCCCACACTGCTAGCTGGCTAGTACCCCACACTGCTAGCTGGCTAGTGCCCCACACTGCTAGCTGGCTAGTGCCCCACACTGCTAGCTGGCTAGTACCCCACACTGCTAGCTGGCTAGTGCCCCACACTGCTAGCTGGCTAGTGTCCCACACTGCTAGCTGGCTAGTGCCCACACTGCTAGCTGGCTAGTGCCACCCACTGCCCACACTGCTAGCTGGCTAGTGCCCCACACTGCTAGCTGGCTAGTGCCCCACACTGCTAGCTGGCTAGTGTCCACACTGCTAGCTGGCTAGTGCCCCACACTGCTAGCTGGCTAGTGCCCCACACTGCTAGCTGGCTAGTGCCTCACACTGCTAGCTGGCTAGTGTCCCCACTGCTAGCTGGCTAGTGCCTCACACTGCTAGCTGGCTAGTGCCCCACACTGCTAGCTGGCTAGTGCCCACACACTGCTAGCTGGCTTGCCCCCACACTGCTAGCTGGCTAGTACCCCACACTGCTAGCTGGCTAGTGCCTCACACTGCTAGCTGGCTAGTGCCTCACACTGCTAGCTGGCTAGTGCCCCACACACTGCTAGCTGGCTAGTGCCCCACACTGCTAGCTGGCTAGTGCCCCACACTGCTAGCTGGCTAGTGCCCACACTGCTAGCTGGCTAGTGCCCCACACTGCTAGCTGCTGCTAGTGCCCCACACTGCTAGCTGGCTAGTGCCCCACACTGCTAGCTGGCTAGTGCCCACACACACTGCTAGCTGGCTAGTGTCCCACACTGCTAGCTGGCTAGTGTCCCACACTGCTAGCTGGCTAGTGCCTCACACTGCTAGCTGGCTAGTGCCTCCACTGCTAGCTGGCTAGTGCCCCACACTGCTAGCTGGCTAGTGCCCACACTGCTAGCTGGCTAGTGCCCCACACTGCTAGCTGGCTAGTGCCCCACACTGCTAGCTGGCTAGTGCCCCACACTGCTAGCTGGCTAGTGCCCCACACTGCTAGCTGGCTAGTGCCCTCACACTGCTAGCTGGCTAGTGCCTCACACTGCTAGCTGGCTAGTGTCCCACACTGCTAGCTGGCTAGTGCCCCACACTGCTAGCTGGCTAGTGCCCACACTGCTAGCTGGCTAGTGCCTCACACTGCTAGCTGGCTAGTGTCCCACACTGCTAGCTGGCTAGTGCCTCACACTGCTAGCTGGCTAGTGCCCACACTGCTAGCTGGCTAGTGCCCACACTGCTAGCTGGCTAGTGCCTCACACTGCTAGCTGGCTAGTGCCTCACACTGCTAGCTGGCTAGTGCCCCACTCACACTGCTAGCTGGCTAGTGTCCCCACACTGCTAGCTGGCTAGTGCCCCACACTGCTAGCTGGCTAGTGCCTCACACTGCTAGCTGGCTAGTGTCCCACACTGCTAGCTGGCTAGTGCCCCACACTGCTAGCTGGCTAGTGTCCCACACTGCTAGCTGGCTAGTGCCCCACACTGCTAGCTGGCTAGTGTCCCACACTGCTAGCTGGCTAGTGTCCCACACTGCTAGCTGGCTAGTGCCCCACACTGCTAGCTGGCTAGTGTCCCCACACTGCTAGCTGGCTAGTGTCCCACACTGCTAGCTGGCTAGTGCCCCACACTGCTAGCTGGCTAGTGTCCCACACTGCTAGCTGGCTAGTGCCCCACACTGCTAGCTGGCTAGTGCCTCCACACTGCTAGCTGGCTAGTGTCCCACACTGCTAGCTGGCTAGTGCCCCACACTGCTAGCTGGCTAGTGTCCCACACTGCTAGCTGGCTAGTGTCCCCACACTGCTAGCTGGCTAGTGTCCCACACTGCTAGCTGGCTAGTGTCCCACACTGCTAGCTGGCTAGTGCCCCACACTGCTAGCTGGCTAGTGCCCCACACTGCTAGCTGGCTAGTGTCCCACACTGCTAGCTGGCTAGTGCCCCACACTGCTAGCTGGCTAGTGTCCCACACTGCTAGCTGGCTAGTGCCCCACACTGCTAGCTGGCTAGTGCCCCACACTGCTAGCTGGCTAGTGCCCCACACTGCTAGCTGGCTAGTGCCCACACTGCTAGCTGGCTAGTGCCCCACACTGCTAGCTGGCTAGTGCCTCACACTGCTAGCTGGCTAGTGTCCCACACTGCTAGCTGGCTAGTGCCCCACACTGCTAGCTGGCTAGTGCCTCACACTGCTAGCTGGCTAGTGTCCCACACTGCTAGCTGGCTAGTGCCCCACACTGCTAGCTGGCTAGTGCCTCACACTGCTAGCTGGCTAGTGCCCCACACTGCTAGCTGGCTAGTGCCCCACACTGCTAGCTGGCTAGTGCCCCACACTGCTAGCTGGCTAGTGCCCCACACTGCTAGCTGGCTAGTGCCCCACACTGCTAGCTGGCTGTGCCTCACACTGCTAGCTGGCTAGTGTCCCACACTGCTAGCTGGCTAGTGCCCACACTGCTAGCTGGCTAGTGTCCCACACTGCTAGCTGGCTAGTGTCCCACACTGCTAGCTGGCTAGTGTCCCACACTGCTAGCTGGCTAGTGCCCCACACTGCTAGCTGGCTAGTGCCCCACACTGCTAGCTGGCTAGTGCCCCACACTGCTAGCTGGCTAGTGCCTCACACTGCTAGCTGGCTAGTGCCTCACACTGCTAGCTGGCTAGTGCCCACACTGCTAGCTGGCTAGTGCCCCACACTGCTAGCTGGCTAGTGCCCCACACTGCTAGCTGGCTAGTGCCCCACACTGCTAGCTGGCTAGTGCCCCACACTGCTAGCTGGCTAGTGCCCACACTGCTAGCTGGCTAGTGCCCACACTGCTAGCTGGCTAGTGCCCCACACTGCTAGCTGGCTAGTGCCCCACACTGCTAGCTGGCTAGTGCCCCACACTGCTAGCTGGCTAGTGCCCACACTGCTAGCTGGCTAGTGCCCCACACTGCTAGCTGGCTAGTGCCTCACACTGCTAGCTGGCTAGTGCCTCACACTGCTAGCTGGCTAGTGCCCCACACTGCTAGCTGGCTAGTGCCCCACACTGCTAGCTGGCTAGTGACCCACACTGCTAGCTGGCTAGTGCCCCACACTGCTAGCTGGCTAGTGCCTCACACTGCTAGCTGGCTAGTGCCCCACACTGCTAGCTGGCTAGTGCCTCACACTGCTAGCTGGCTAGTGCCCCACACTGCTAGCTGGCTAGTGCCCACACTGCTAGCTGGCTAGTGCCCCACACTGCTAGCTGGCTAGTGCCTCACACTGCTAGCTGGCTAGTGCCCCACACTGCTAGCTGGCTAGTGCCCCACACTGCTAGCTGGCTAGTGCCTCACACTGCTAGCTGGCTAGTGCCCCACACTGCTAGCTGGCTAGTGCCCCACACTGCTAGCTGGCTAGTGCCTCACACTGCTAGCTGGCTAGTGCCCCACACTGCTAGCTGGCTAGTGCCCCACACTGCTAGCTGGCTAGTGCCCCACACTGCTAGCTGGCTAGTGCCCACACTGCTAGCTGGCTAGTGCCCCACACTGCTAGCTGGCTAGTGCCCCACACTGCTAGCTGGCTAGTGCCCCACACTGCTAGCTGGCTAGTGCCCCACACTGCTAGCTGGCTAGTGCCCACACTGCTAGCTGGCTAGTGCCCCACACTGCTAGCTGGCTAGTGCCCCACACTGCTAGCTGGCTAGTGCCCCACACTGCTAGCTGGCTAGTGCCCACACTGCTAGCTGGCTAGTGCCCACACTGCTAGCTGGCTAGTGCCCCACACTGCTAGCTGGCTAGTGCCCCACACTGCTAGCTGGCTAGTGCCTCACACTGCTAGCTGGCTAGTGCCTCACACTGCTAGCTGGCTAGTGCCTCACACTGCTAGCTGGCTAGTGCCCACACTGCTAGCTGGCTAGTGCCCACACTGCTAGCTGGCTAGTGCCCCACACTGCTAGCTGGCTAGTGCCCCACACTGCTAGCTGGCTAGTGCCCCACACTGCTAGCTGGCTAGTGCCCCACACTGCTAGCTGGCTAGTGCCTCACACTGCTAGCTGGCTAGTGCCCCACACTGCTAGCTGGCTAGTGCCCCACACTGCTAGCTGGCTAGTGCCTCACACTGCTAGCTGGCTAGTGCCTCACACTGCTAGCTGGCTAGTGCCCACACTGCTAGCTGGCTAGTGCCTCACACTGCTAGCTGGCTAGTGCCCCACACTGCTAGCTGGCTAGTGCCTCACACTGCTAGCTGGCTAGTGCCCACACTGCTAGCTGGCTAGTGCCCCACACTGCTAGCTGGCTAGTGCCCACACTGCTAGCTGGCTAGTGCCCCACACTGCTAGCTGGCTAGTGCCCCACACTGCTAGCTGGCTAGTGCCCCACACTGCTAGCTGGCTAGTGCCCACACTGCTAGCTGGCTAGTGCCTCACACTGCTAGCTGGCTAGTGCCTCACACTGCTAGCTGGCTAGTGCCTCACACTGCTAGCTGGCTAGTGCCCCACACTGCTAGCTGGCTAGTGCCTCACACTGCTAGCTGGCTAGTGCCCCACACTGCTAGCTGGCTAGTGCCCACACTGCTAGCTGGCTAGTGCCTCACACTGCTAGCTGGCTAGTGCCCACACTGCTAGCTGGCTAGTGCCCCACACTGCTAGCTGGCTAGTGCCCACACTGCTAGCTGGCTAGTGCCCACACTGCTAGCTGGCTAGTGCCCACACTGCTAGCTGGCTAGTGCCCCACACTGCTAGCTGGCTAGTGCCCACACACTGCTAGCTGGCTAGTGCCCCACACTGCTAGCTGGCTAGTGCCCCACACTGCTAGCTGGCTAGTGCCCCACACTGCTAGCTGGCTAGTGCCCCACACTGCTAGCTGGCTAGTGCCCCACACTGCTAGCTGGCTAGTGCCCCACACTGCTAGCTGGCTAGTGCCCCACACTGCTAGCTGGCTAGTGCCCCACACTGCTAGCTGGCTAGTGCCTCACACTGCTAGCTGGCTAGTGCCCCACACTGCTAGCTGGCTAGTGCCCCACACTGCTAGCTGGCTAGTGCCTCACACTGCTAGCTGGCTAGTGCCTCACACTGCTAGCTGGCTAGTGCCCACACTGCTAGCTGGCTAGTGCCCCACACTGCTAGCTGGCTAGTGCCTCACACTGCTAGCTGGCTAGTGCCTCACACTGCTAGCTGGCTAGTGCCTCACACTGCTAGCTGGCTAGTGCCCCACACTGCTAGCTGGCTAGTGCCCCACACTGCTAGCTGGCTAGTGCCCCACACTGCTAGCTGGCTAGTGCCTCACACTGCTAGCTGGCTAGTGCCCACACTGCTAGCTGGCTAGTGCCCCACACTGCTAGCTGGCTAGTGTCCCACACTGCTAGCTGGCTAGTGCCCCACACTGCTAGCTGGCTAGTGTCCCACACTGCTAGCTGGCTAGTGTCCCACACTGCTAGCTGGCTAGTGCCCCACACTGCTAGCTGGCTAGTGTCCCACACTGCTAGCTGGCTAGTGTCCCACACTGCTAGCTGGCTAGTGCCCCACACTGCTAGCTGGCTAGTGTCCCACACTGCTAGCTGGCTAGTGCCCCACACTGCTAGCTGGCTAGTGCCCCACACTGCTAGCTGGCTAGTGCCCACACTGCTAGCTGGCTAGTGCCCCACACTGCTAGCTGGCTAGTGTCCCACACTGCTAGCTGGCTAGTGCCCACACTGCTAGCTGGCTAGTGTCCCACACTGCTAGCTGGCTAGTGTCCCACACTGCTAGCTGGCTAGTGTCCCACACTGCTAGCTGGCTAGTGCCCCACACTGCTAGCTGGCTAGTGTCCCACACTGCTAGCTGGCTAGTGCCCCACACTGCTAGCTGGCTAGTGTCCCACACTGCTAGCTGGCTAGTGCCCCACACTGCTAGCTGGCTAGTGCCCCACACTGCTAGCTGGCTAGTGCCCCACACTGCTAGCTGGCTAGTGTCCCACACTGCTAGCTGGCTAGTGCCCCACACTGCTAGCTGGCTAGTGCCTCACACTGCTAGCTGGCTAGTGTCCCACACTGCTAGCTGGCTAGTGCCCCACACTGCTAGCTGGCTAGTGCCCACACTGCTAGCTGGCTAGTGCCCACACTGCTAGCTGGCTAGTGCCCCACACTGCTAGCTGGCTAGTGCCTCACACTGCTAGCTGGCTAGTGCCCACACTGCTAGCTGGCTAGTGCCCCACACTGCTAGCTGGCTAGTGCCCCACACTGCTAGCTGGCTAGTGCCCCACACTGCTAGCTGGCTAGTGCCCACACTGCTAGCTGGCTAGTGCCCACACTGCTAGCTGGCTAGTGCTCCACACTGCTAGCTGGCTAGTGCCCCACACTGCTAGCTGGCTAGTGCCCCACACTGCTAGCTGGCTAGTGTCCCACACTGCTAGCTGGCTAGTGCCCCACACTGCTAGCTGGCTAGTGCCCCACACTGCTAGCTGGCTAGTGCCTCACACTGCTAGCTGGCTAGTGCCCCACACTGCTAGCTGGCTAGTGCCCCACACTGCTAGCTGGCTAGTGCCCCACACTGCTAGCTGGCTAGTGCTCCACACTGCTAGCTGGCTAGTGTCCCACACTGCTAGCTGGCTAGTGCTCCACACTGCTAGCTGGCTAGTGCCCCACACTGCTAGCTGGCTAGTGCCCCACACTGCTAGCTGGCTAGTGCCCCACACTGCTAGCTGGCTAGTGTCCCACACTGCTAGCTGGCTAGTGCCCCACACTGCTAGCTGGCTAGTGCCCCACACTGCTAGCTGGCTAGTGTCCCACACTGCTAGCTGGCTAGTGCCCACACTGCTAGCTGGCTAGTGCCCCACACTGCTAGCTGGCTAGTGCCCCACACTGCTAGCTGGCTAGTGCCCCACACTGCTAGCTGGCTAGTGCCCCACACTGCTAGCTGGCTAGTGTCCCACACTGCTAGCTGGCTAGTGCCCCACACTGCTAGCTGGCTAGTGCCCCACACTGCTAGCTGGCTAGTGCCCCACACTGCTAGCTGGCTAGTGCCCCACACTGCTAGCTGGCTAGTGTCCCACACTGCTAGCTGGCTAGTGTCCCACACTGCTAGCTGGCTAGTGCCCCACACTGCTAGCTGGCTAGTGCCTCACACTGCTAGCTGGCTAGTGTCCCACACTGCTAGCTGGCTAGTGCCTCACACTGCTAGCTGGCTAGTGCCCCACACTGCTAGCTGGCTAGTGCCCCACACTGCTAGCTGGCTAGTGCCCCACACTGCTAGCTGGCTAGTGCCCCACACTGCTAGCTGGCTAGTGCCTCACACTGCTAGCTGGCTAGTGCCTCACACTGCTAGCTGGCTAGTGCCCCACACTGCTAGCTGGCTAGTGCCCACACTGCTAGCTGGCTAGTGCCCCACACTGCTAGCTGGCTAGTGCCCCACACTGCTAGCTGGCTAGTGCCCCACACTGCTAGCTGGCTAGTGCCCCACACTGCTAGCTGGCTAGTGCCCCACACTGCTAGCTGGCTAGTGTCCCACACTGCTAGCTGGCTAGTGTCCCACACTGCTAGCTGGCTAGTGTCCCACACTGCTAGCTGGCTAGTGCCCACACTGCTAGCTGGCTAGTGCCTCACACTGCTAGCTGGCTAGTGCCTCACACTGCTAGCTGGCTAGTGTCCCACACTGCTAGCTGGCTAGTGCCCCACACTGCTAGCTGGCTAGTGCCCACACTGCTAGCTGGCTAGTGCCTCACACTGCTAGCTGGCTAGTGCCTCACACTGCTAGCTGGCTAGTGCCTCACACTGCTAGCTGGCTAGTGCCTCACACTGCTAGCTGGCTAGTGTCCCACACTGCTAGCTGGCTAGTGTCCCACACTGCTAGCTGGCTAGTGTCCCACACTGCTAGCTGGCTAGTGTCCCACACTGCTAGCTGGCTAGTGCCCCACACTGCTAGCTGGCTAGTGCCCCACACTGCTAGCTGGCTAGTGTCCCACACTGCTAGCTGGCTAGTGCCCCACACTGCTAGCTGGCTAGTGCCCCACACTGCTAGCTGGCTAGTGCCCCACACTGCTAGCTGGCTAGTGCCCCACACTGCTAGCTGGCTAGTGCCCCACACTGCTAGCTGGCTAGTGCCCCACACTGCTAGCTGGCTAGTGCCCCACACTGCTAGCTGGCTAGTGCCCCACACTGCTAGCTGGCTAGTGTCCCACACTGCTAGCTGGCTAGTGCCCCACACTGCTAGCTGGCTAGTGTCCCACACTGCTAGCTGGCTAGTGCCCCACACTGCTAGCTGGCTAGTGCCCCACACTGCTAGCTGGCTAGTGTCCCACACTGCTAGCTGGCTAGTGTCCCACACTGCTAGCTGGCTAGTGCCCCACACTGCTAGCTGGCTAGTGCCCCACACTGCTAGCTGGCTAGTGCCCCACACTGCTAGCTGGCTAGTGTCCCACACTGCTAGCTGGCTAGTGCCTCACACTGCTAGCTGGCTAGTGCCCCACACTGCTAGCTGGCTAGTGTCCCACACTGCTAGCTGGCTAGTGCCTCACACTGCTAGCTGGCTAGTGCCCCACACTGCTAGCTGGCTAGTGCCCACACTGCTAGCTGGCTAGTGTCCCACACTGCTAGCTGGCTAGTGCCCCACACTGCTAGCTGGCTAGTGTCCCACACTGCTAGCTGGCTAGTGTCCCACACTGCTAGCTGGCTAGTGCCCCACACTGCTAGCTGGCTAGTGCCCCACACTGCTAGCTGGCTAGTGCCCCACACTGCTAGCTGGCTAGTGTCCCACACTGCTAGCTGGCTAGTGCCTCACACTGCTAGCTGGCTAGTGCCCCACACTGCTAGCTGGCTAGTGTCCCACACTGCTAGCTGGCTAGTGCCTCACACTGCTAGCTGGCTAGTGCCCCACACTGCTAGCTGGCTAGTGCCCCACACTGCTAGCTGGCTAGTGCCTCACACTGCTAGCTGGCTAGTGCCCCACACTGCTAGCTGGCTAGTGCCCCACACTGCTAGCTGGCTAGTGCCCCACACTGCTAGCTGGCTAGTGCTCCACACTGCTAGCTGGCTAGTGTCCCACACTGCTAGCTGGCTAGTGCTCCACACTGCTAGCTGGCTAGTGCCCCACACTGCTAGCTGGCTAGTGCCCCACACTGCTAGCTGGCTACTGCCCCACACTGCTAGCTGGCTAGTGTCCCACACTGCTAGCTGGCTAGTGCCCCACACTGCTAGCTGGCTAGTACCCCACACTGCTAGCTGGCTAGTGTCCCACACTGCTAGCTGGCTAGTGCCCCACACTGCTAGCTGGCTAGTGCCCCACACTGCTAGCTGGCTAGTGCCCCACACTGCTAGCTGGCTAGTACCCCACACTGCTAGCTGGCTAGTGCCCCACACTGCTAGCTGGCTAGTGTCCCACACTGCTAGCTGGCTAGTGCCCCACACTGCTAGCTGGCTAGTGCCCCACACTGCTAGCTGGCTAGTGCCCCACACTGCTAGCTGGCTAGTGCCCCACACTGCTAGCTGGCTAGTGTCCCACACTGCTAGCTGGCTAGTGTCCCACACTGCTAGCTGGCTAGTGCCCCACACTGCTAGCTGGCTAGTGCCTCACACTGCTAGCTGGCTAGTGTCCCACACTGCTAGCTGGCTAGTGCCTCACACTGCTAGCTGGCTAGTGCCCCACACTGCTAGCTGGCTAGTGCCCCACACTGCTAGCTGGCTAGTGCCCCACACTGCTAGCTGGCTAGTGCCCCACACTGCTAGCTGGCTAGTGCCCACACTGCTAGCTGGCTAGTGCCTCACACTGCTAGCTGGCTAGTGCCCCACACTGCTAGCTGGCTAGTGCCCCACACTGCTAGCTGGCTAGTGCCCCACACTGCTAGCTGGCTAGTGCCCCACACTGCTAGCTGGCTAGTGCCCCACACTGCTAGCTGGCTAGTGCCCCACACTGCTAGCTGGCTAGTGCCCCACACTGCTAGCTGGCTAGTGCCCCACACTGCTAGCTGGCTAGTGCCCACACTGCTAGCTGGCTAGTGTCCCACACTGCTAGCTGGCTAGTGCCTCACACTGCTAGCTGGCTAGTGCCTCACACTGCTAGCTGGCTAGTGCCTCACACTGCTAGCTGGCTAGTGTCCCACACTGCTAGCTGGCTAGTGCCCCACACTGCTAGCTGGCTAGTGCCTCACACTGCTAGCTGGCTAGTGCCCACACTGCTAGCTGGCTAGTGCCCCACACTGCTAGCTGGCTAGTGCCCCACACTGCTAGCTGGCTAGTGTCCCACACTGCTAGCTGGCTAGTGCCCCACACTGCTAGCTGGCTAGTGCCTCACACTGCTAGCTGGCTAGTGCCTCACACTGCTAGCTGGCTAGTGCCCCACACTGCTAGCTGGCTAGTGCCTCACACTGCTAGCTGGCTAGTGCCCCACACTGCTAGCTGGCTAGCCCCACACTGCTAGCTGGCTAGTGCCCCACACTGCTAGCTGGCTGGTGTCCACACACTGCTAGCTGGCTAGTGTCCCACACTGCTAGCTGGCTAGTGCCCCACACTGCTAGCTGGCTAGTGCCCACACACATAGAGCTCAGTAGCTACGTCAAGCGTTTAATAAGTAAATGATGCGTCCATGGTTGGGGAAAGATGTATAGGTTTCGTAGGTAGACACTTAAGTGCTTGATGAGTCTGACTCAGGATTCACAGTTTGTGTTACGTGAGCCAATCAACGTGACCTTGTTCCTGCTGGCTGTGCAGGACT
>WNGS01000399.1:13140-37814 GCA_020271785.1 Procambarus virginalis
CAGTTCACTAATTTACTGTATCACTGATCACAATCACCACCCAACAAACACAATCACCAGTTCCACGGCGGGTCGACCCACCTGGCCAGGTCAGGTCAAGTCGCTCTACGCTGTCCTCCGCACTATGCACCGGTGATCCACTAGCTCCACTTTTGATTTCTTCGCACAATCGCTAGCGATATGACTATGCTATGTAGCACCCTGCTAGCTACACACTGCGAGAGGCCAAATACTATGATCTAGCCTCAATAATCCTTCAATGTCCCGAAAATTGACGAATTTCCGCAGACCTCGCTAGTCGCGTGTGTCTCCCACCGTCGCTACTACGCTACTCTGTGTGTGTGTGTGTGTGTGTGTGTGGGTGTATGGGTGTGTGTGTGTGCATGTACTCACCTAATTGTGCTTGCGGGGGTTGAACTCTGGCTCTTTGGTCCCGCCTCTCAACCGTCAATCAACAGATGTACAGGTTCCTGAGCCTATTGGGCTCTATCATATCTACACTTGAAACTGTGTATGGAGTCAGCCTTCACCACATCACTTCCTAATGCATTCCATTTGTCAACCACCCTGACACTAAAAAAATTCTTTCTAATATCTTTGTGGCTCATTTGGGCACTCAGTTTCCACCTGTGTCCCTTAGTGCGTGTGCTCCTTGTGTTAAATAGCCTGTCTTTATCTACCCTATCGATTCCCTTGAAAATCTTGAATGTGGTGATCATGTCCCCCCTGACTCTTCTGTCTTCCAGAGAAGTGAGGTTTAATTCCCGTAGTCTCTCCTCGTAGCTCATACCTCTCAGCTCGGGTACTAGTCTGGAGGCAAATCATTGAACCTTTTCCAGTTTAGTCTTATGCTTGACTAGATATGGACTCCATGCTGGAGCCGCATACTCCAGGATTGGTCTGACATATGTGGTATATAATGTTCTGAAAGATTCCTTACACAAGTTTCTAAAGACCGTTCTTATGTTAGCCAACCTGGCATATGCTGCTGATGTTATCCTCTTGATATGAGCTTCAGGGGACAGGCCTGGCGTGATATCAACCACCAGGTCTTTCTCTCTCTCTCTGATTCTTGAAGTATTTCATCTCCAAAATGATACCTTGTATCTGGTCTCCTGCTCCCTATCTTCATTACATTACATTTGCTTGGGTTAAACTCTAACAACCGTTTGTTCGACCATTCCTGCAGCTTGTCCAGGTGTTCTTGAAGCCTCAAGCTGTCCTCCTCTGCCTTAATCCTTCTCATAACTTTGAAGTCGTTAGCAAACATTGAGAGGAATGAGTCTATACCCTCTGGGAGATCATTTACGTATATCAGAAAGAGGATAGGTCCGAATATAGAGCCCTGTGGGACTCCACTGGTGACTTCACGCCAATCTGAGGTCTCACCCCTCACTGTAACTCTCTGCTTCCTATTGCTTAGGTTCTCCCTTATCCACTGGAGCGCCCTACCAGTTACTCCTGCCTGTTTCTCCAGCTTATGCATCAGCCTTTTATGGGCTACTGTGTCAAAGGCTTTCCGACAGTCCAAAAAAATGCAGTCCGCCCATCCTTCTCTTTCTTGCTTAACCTTTGTCACCTGATCGTAGAATTCTATTAAGCCTGTAAGGCAAGATTTACCCTCCCAGAACCCATGTTGATGGGTGTCACGAAGTCCCTTCTCTCCAGATGTGTTACTAGGTTTTTTCTCACAATCTTTTCCATCACCTTGCATGGTATATAATTTAAGGACACTGGCCTGTAGTTCAGTGCCTCTTGTCTGTCACCCTTTTTGTATATTGGGACTACATTAGCCGTCTTCCATATTTCTGGTTGGTCTCCCGTTTCCAGTGACCTACTATGCACTATGGAGAGTGGCAAACAAAGTGTTCCTGCACACTCTTTCAATACCCATGGTGAGATTCCGTCGGCCCAACAGCTTTTCTCACGTCCAGCTCCAATAGGTGCTTCTTGACCTCATCTCTTGTAATTTCGATCCCTTGCAAGGTCGCCTGGTTTGCTGTCATCTCACCTAGCGCCGTGACCTCTCCTTGTTCTATTGTAAAGACCTCATGGAACCTTTTGTTGCGTTCTTCACACACCTCTTTATCATTCTCTGTGTGCCTGTCCTCACCCGTCCAAAGTTTCATCGCCTGTTCCTTCACTGTTGTCTTCCTCCTGATGTGACTGTGCTTTGGTTCGGTTTTGGCTTTATTAGCTACATCATTTTCATATCTTTTCTCAGCTGCTCTTCTCACACTAACATACTCGTTCCTGGTTCTCTGGTATCTCTCTCTACTTTCTGGTGTTCTGTTATTATGGAAGTTCCTCCATGCCCTTTTGTTCAGCTCTTTGCTTTCATACATTCCTTATTAAACCACGGATTCTTCTTTTGCTTCTCGGTTTTTTCCTGTCGGGCCGGGATAAACCTGCTTACAGCCTCCTGACACTTTTGGGTGACATAGTCCATCATGTTTTGTACGGATTTAGTTCTGAGTTCTGTATCCTATTGTATATCCCATAGGAATTTATTCATCTCCTCATAGTTTCCCTTTCGGTATGCCAGCCCTTTGTTTCCCAGTACTTTTTGGTGGGAGATAATTCCTAGCTCAACCACGTACTCAAAGCTCAATACACTGTGATCACTCATTCCCAAGGGGGCTTCCAACTTAACTTTCCTTATATCCGACTCATTTAGGGTAAATATCAGATCATGCAAGGCTGGTTCGTCCCCTCCTCTCAACCTTGTCGGTCCCTTGACGTGTTGTTTTAGAAAGTTTCTTGTTGCCACATGCAGCAGCTTAGCTCTCCATGTGTCTGGTCCTCATGTGGGCCTCGGTTCCCCCAATTTATCTTCCCATGGTTGAAGTCTCCCATGATTAGTAGTCTGGATCCGTTCCTACTAACAAAGGAAGCTATTCTCTCTTATATTAATGGTAGCCATGATCTTTCTATCATATTCCTGTGGGGTGTTCTGTCGTTTGGTTGGTGGGTATATATGATTACTACTATAATATTTTGTCATCCATTGCTATGGAACCTGTTATGTAGTTACTGAAATTTTCACAGCCCTGAACCACCGTCTCTTCAAACCTTCAGCCTTTTCTTATCAGCAGAGCTACACCACCTCCTCTTCTCCCTTCTCTCTCTTCCTAACGACATAGTAGTCCTGTGGAAACATTGCATTTGTTATGGTTTTTTGTTAGCTTTGTTTCTGTGAGTGCTATTATGTCTGGGTTTTCTTCTAGTGCCCATTCTCCAAGTTCACTTGTTTTATTTGTAATCCCATCTATGTCAGTGTGCATTGCCTTGAAGCTCACTTTCTTCTGTTCATTCTCTTGTCACCTTGGTGAGCGTTCTGTTGATAGAGGAAGCTGTTCCCTTTGTGTGAAAATTTGTGAGGTTTAACAGGGTCTGAGAGGAGTCTGGGGTGAGGGTTTGGGGGGTCAAGAATGGGGGTCAAGGGGAAGAGAGGACAGGAGAGTAGGTATGGGGTAAGGAGGGAGAGGGGACATGGAGGATATGGGGTGAGGGGGAGGAAGGATCGGGAGGGTATGAGTTGAAGTGGGTGGAGGACCGGGGGGGGGGGAAGGAAATGGGAGGGGGGACATGGTGTGAATGGGGAGGGGTGACAGGGTGGGTACAGGGTGAGGAGGAAGGGAGGGTTGACTGAGCATTTGAGTGGGGGCAGGGAGGGTGAGGGTTTGTGGGGGGGGGGTTCTATGCAGAGGAGGTGTTTTCTATCTAGAACCACCCCTAGATCTCTTTCTTTATCAGAATTCTTTAAAGATTTCTCACATAACATATAGGTTTGTGGGGTCTATGTTCTCCGATTCACATTCCATAACATGCATTTATTAACATTAAATTCCATTTGCCAAGTGGTGCTCCATGTACTTTTTTGTCCAGGTCATCTTGAAGGCATGACAATCATCTAAGTTATCCTTCCTATTATCTTAGCATCATCAGCAAACATGTTCATACAATTATGTATACCAACTGGTTTATGTAGACAATAAACATCACTGGTGCAAGAACTGAACCCTGTGGTACTACCACTTGACTTTCTCCAGTCCGATACAATTGCTCTGATCACAGCCCTCATTTTCTATCAGTCAGAAAAATTTTCATCCATGTTAGAAGCTTACCTGTCACCCCTCCAATATTTTCCAGTTTCCAGAACAACCTCTTATGTAAACTCTGTCGAAAGCCTTTTTTTGGTCCAGATAGGCTGTGTGTGTGTGTGTGTGTGGTGTGTGTGTGTGTATGTGTGTATGTGTGTGTGTTTGTATTCACTTAGTTGTATTCACCTTAGTTGTATTTTACGGGGGTTTGAGCTTTGCTCTTTCGGCCCGCCTTCCCTGTCAATCAACTGTTTACTAACTACACTAACTACTTTTTTTTCACACCACACACACACACATACACACACCCCAGGAAGCAGCCCGTGACAGCTGACTAACTCCCAGGTACCTATTTACTGCTAGGTAACAGGGGCATTCAGGGTGAAAAAACTTTGCCCATTTGTTTGTGCTGCCGGGTGCGGGAATCGAACCCGCGCCACAGAATTACAGTCCTGCGCACTATCCACCAGCTACCTGGCCCCATATCAACCTGGCCCCATGTGGGTGTGTGTGTGTGTGAGTGTGTGTGTGTGTGTGTGTGTGTTTGTGAGGTTGTGTTGCCTAAATGAGTGTTGTCATCCCCGGCTGTCACCTCGAAACGTTATTACTTGCAACTGTCATTTCAGGTTGTCATCTCAAGCTGTCACAACAAACTGTCACCTCAAGCTGTCACAACAACTGTCATCTCAAGCTGTCACCCCAAACTGTCACCTCAAGTTGTCACAACAAACTGTCACCTCAAGCTGTCAATTCAAGCTTTCACCCAAGATGTTGACTGTTGCAGTTGTTGCTGACTATACAGAGACGGCCATCAGTTATAGTTAATACAAATACAGACATTACAATAGTATGTTATACATCTTAGAATGCAATATTACTTTACATTAGGCTACCATGGACGTTGATATTTGTATACATGGTGCCAAGACGGGTATACATGGGGCCCAGACAGGTATACATGGGGTCAAGACAGGTATACATGGAGCCAAACAGGTGGGAAGCTCAGAGTTATCAGCTGGGATAACAGAATGTGAGTGATCAACTGGAAGAGATCTGCTGGAAAAGAAAGATCAGATACGAAAGATCAGCTTGAAGGAATCAGCCGAAGTCTTAGATCTGTTGATAGGGAAATGATTACGATCTATGCAATTATATCTATGCTTCACTATACAAAAACCATTACAGAAAAGGCCATAAGCCAAAACAACATTTTACACCATAGACAAAGAAGATGACCGTGTATACATCTCGGTACTTCATGATACCAAACGTCTGTCAAAATTCACACACTAAATAAAGATAACATAAAGGTCACCTTCAAAATAAAGATAACATAAAGGTCACCTTCAAAATAAAGATAACATAAAGGTCGCCTTCAAAATAAAGATAACATAAAGGTCACCTTCAAAATAAAGATAACATAAAGGTCACCTTCAAAATAAAGATAACATAAAGGTCACCTTCAAAATAAAGATAACATAAAGGTCACCTTCAAAATAAAGATAACATAAAGGTCACCTTCAAAATAAAGATAACATAAAGGTCACCTTTAAAATCCTGTATCCACAAAGTCCCCTTCATGTACCACCAAAAATTGAGAATTGGACAGACAGGTAAACACTTAGATATAAGATCTACACAATACATGTATAGCGTTAGAACTGGCTAAATATTTAATTGCCCTTTCGTGCAATTAGAGATGTTGGCACTTCAAACACTGTTGGCCTTGCAAGTGGCAGAGAACCAAGTTCTCACTATAAACAGGAGCCCTGCTTTACTGAGTCCTGCTGGCTGTGTGTTTGTTTAGCATTGTGGCCGTGAGACTGTTTTTAAATTTAATTAACAAAGTTTTACAGTGTTACTTTACTAAATTGGATTTAAGTTACATGTGTTTTCAATCAAACCCCCACACTACTCCCATATATACTACTCTCAGGTGAAGAGCTGCTTCACAGTCTTGCATCGTGTAAATGTGATGTAAGAATCCGTAGCGTTCTGTGATACCTTCTAAGATACGACGACCTAGACTTCAAGACTGCGATATTATTGTGGAAGAGATTACCACCTGTGCTATTGTCTGGGCCACTGGTGTGTTATTGTCTGGACAACTGGTGTGTTATTGTCTCGACCACTGGTGTGTTATTGTCTGGGCCACTGGTGTGTTATTGTCTGGGCCACTGGTGTGTTATTGTCTCAACCACTGGCGTGTTATTGTCTGGGCCACTGGTGTGTTATTGTCTGGGCCACTGGTGTGTTATTGTCTCAACCACTGGTGTGTTATTGTCTGGGCCACTGGTGTGTTATTGTCTCAACCACTGGTGTGTTATTGTCTGGGCCACTGGTGTGTTATTGTCTCAACCACTGGTGTGTTATTGTCTCGACCACTGGTGTGTTATTGTCTGGGCCACTGGTGTGTTATTGTCTCGACCACTGGTGTGTTATTGTCTGGGCCACTGGTGTGTTATTGTCTCAACCACTGGTGTGTTATTGTCTCAACCACTGGTGTATTATTGTCTCAACCACTGGTGTGTTATTGTCTCAACCACTGGTGTGTTATTGTCTCAACCACTGGTGTGTTATTGTCTCAACCACTGGTGTGTTATTGTCTCGGCCACTGGTGTGTTATTGTCTGGACCACTGGTGTGTTATTGTCTCAACCACTGGTGTGTTATTGTCTCAACCACTGGTGTGTTATTGTCAGGACCACTGGTGTGTTATTGTCTCAACCACTGGTGTGTTATTTTCTGGACCACTGGTGTGTTATTGACTGGGCCACTGGTGTGTTATTGTCTGGGCCACTGGTGTGTTATTGTCTGGACCACTGGTGTGTTATTGTCTGGGCCACTGGTGTGTTATTGTCTGGGCCACTGGTGTGTTATTGTCTCAACCACTGGTGTGTTATTGTCTCAACCACTGGTGTGTTATTGTCTCAACCACTGGTGTGTTATTGTCTGGACCACTGGAGTGTTATTGTCTGGACCACTGGTGTGTTATTGTCTGGACCACTGGTGTGTTATTGTCTGGACCACTGGAGTGTTATTGTCTGGACCACTGGTGTGTTATTGTCTGGACCACTGGTGTGTTATTGTCTGGACCACTGGAGTGTTATTGTCTGGACCACTGGTGTGTTATTGTCTCAACCACTGGTGTGTTATTGTCTCAACCACTGGTGTGTTATTGTCTCAACCACTGGTGTGTTATTGTCTCAACCACTGGTGTGTTATTGTCTCAACCACTGGTGTGTTATTGTCTCAACCACTGGTGTGTTATTGTCTCAACCACTGGTGTGTTATTGTCTCAACCACTGGTGTGTTATTGTCTCAACCACTGGTGTGTTATTGTCTGGGCCACTGTTGTGTTATTGTCTGGGCCACTGTTGTGTTATTGTCTGGGTCACTGGTGTGTTATTGTCTCAACCACTGGTGTGTTATTGTCTCAACCACTGGTGTGTTATTGTCTGGACCACTGGTGTGTTATTGTCTCAACCACTGGTGTGTTATTGTCTCAACCACTGGTGTGTTATTGTCTGGGCCACTGGTGTGTTATTGTCTCAACCACTGGTGTGTTATTGTCTGGGCCACTGGTGTGTTATTGTCTCAACCACTGGTGTGTTATTGTCTCAACCACTGGTGTGTTATTGTCTGGGCCACTGGTGTGTTATTGTCTGGGCCACTGTTGTGTTATTGTCTGGGCCACTGGTGTGTTATTGTCTCAACCACTGGTGTGTTATTGTCTCAACCACTGGTGTGTTATTGTCTCAACCACTGGTGTGTTATTGTCTCAACCACTGGTGTGTTATTGTCTCAACCACTGGTGTGTTATTGTCTCAACCACTGGTGTGTTATTGTCTCAACCACTGGTGTGTTATTGTCTCAACCACTGGTGTGTTATTGTCTGGACCACTGGTGTGTTATAGTCTCAACCACTGGTGTGTTATTGTCTCAACCACTGGTGTGTTATTGTCTCAACCACTGGTGTGTTATTGTCTGGGCCACTGGTGTGTTATTGTCTCAACCACTGGTGTGTTATTGTCTCAACCACTGGTGTGTTATTGTCGGGGCCACTGGTGTGTTATTGTCTCAACCACTGGTGTGTTATTGTCTCAACCACTGGTGTGTTATTGTCGGGGCCACTGGTGTGTTATTGTCTCAACCACTGGTGTGTTATAGTCTCAACCACTGGTGTGTTATTGTCTGGGCCACTGGTGTGTTATTGTCTCAACCACTGTTGTGTTATTGTCTCAACCACTGGTGTGTTATTGTCTCAACCACTGTTGTGTTATTGTCGGGGCCACTGGTGTGTTATAGTCTCAACCACNTGTTATTGTCTGGGCCACTGGTGTGTTATTGTCTGGGCCACTGGTGTGTTATTGTCTGGGCCACTGGTGTGTTATTGTCTCAACCACTGGTGTGTTATTGTCTGGGTCACTGGTGTGTTATTGTCTCAACCACTGGTGTGTTATTGTCTGGGCCACTGGTGTGTTATTGTCTCAACCACTGGTGTGTTATTGTCTGGGCCACTGGTGTGTTATTGTCTCAACCACTGGTGTTTATTGTCTGAGCCACTGGTGTGTTATTGTCTCAACCACTGGTGTGTTATTGTCTGGGCCACTGGTGTGTTATTGTCTCAACCACTGGTGTGTTATTGTCTCAACCACTGGTGTGTTTATTGTCGGCCACTGGTGTGTTATTGTCAGACCACTGGTGTGTTATTGTCTCAACCACTGTGTGTTATTGTCTGGACCACTGGTGTGTTATTGTCTGGGCCACTGGTGTGTTATTGTCTCAACCACTGGTGTGTTATTGTCTGGGCCACTGGTGTGTTATTGTCTCAACCACTGGTGTGTTATTGTCTGGGCCACTGGTGTGTTATTGTCTCAACCACTGGTGTGTTATTGTCTCACCACTGGTGTGTTATTGTCTCAACCACTGGTGTGTTATTGTCTGGGCCACTGGTGTGTTATTGTCTCAACCACTGGTGTGTTATTGTCTCAACCACTGGGTGTTATTGTCTCAACCACTGGTGTGTTATTGTCTCAACCACTGGTGTTTATTGTCTCAACCACTGGTGTGTTATTGTCTGGGCCACTGGTGTGTTATTGTCTCAACCACTGGTGTGTTATTGTCTGGGCCACTGGTGTGTTATTGTCTCAACCACTGGTGTGTTATTGTCTCAACCACTGGTGTGTTATTGTCTCAACCACTGGTGTGTTATTGTCTCAACCACTGGTGTGTTATTGTCTGGGCCACTGGTGTGTTATTGTCTCAACCACTGGTGTGTTATTGTCTGGGCCACTGGTGTGTTATTGTCTCAACCACTGGTGTGTTATTGTCTGGTCACTGGTGTGTTATTGTCTCAACCACTGGTGTGTTATTGTCTGGCCCACTGGTGTGTTATTGTCTCAACCACTGGTGTGTTATTGTCTCAACCACTGGTGTGTTATTGTCTCAACCACTGGTGTGTTATTGTCTCAACCACTGGTGTGTTTATTGTCTGGGCCACTGGTGTGTTATTGTCTGGGCCACTGGTGTGTTATTGTCTCAACCACTGGTGTGTTATTGTCTGGGCCACTGGTGTGTTATTGTCTCAACCACTGGTGTGTTATTGTCTGGGCCACTGGTGTGTTATTGTCTGGGCCACTGGTGTGTTATTGTCTCAACCACTGGTGTGTTATTGTCTGGGCCACTGGTGTGTTATTGTCTCAACCACTGGTGTGTTATTGTCTGGGCCACTGGTGTGTTATTGTCTCAACCACTGGTGTGTTATTGTCTGGGCCACTGGTGTGTTATTGTCTGGGCCACTGGTGTGTTATTGTCTCAACCACTGGTGTGTTATTGTCTGGGCCACTGGTGTGTTATTGTCTCAACCACTGGTGTGTTATTGTCTGGACCACTGGTGTGTTATTGTCTCAACCACTGGTGTGTTATTGTCTCAACCACTGGTGTGTTATTGTCTCAACCACTGGTGTGTTATTGTCTGGACCACTGGTGTGTTATTGTCTCAACCACTGGTGTGTTATTGTCTCAACCACTGGTGTGTTATTGTCTGGACCACTGGTGTGTTATTGTCTGGGCACTGGTGTGTTATTGTCTGGGCCACTGGTGTGTTATTGTCTCAACCACTGGTGTGTTATTGTCTGGGCCACTGGTGTGTTATTGTCTCAACCACTGGTGTGTTATTGTCTGGACCACTGGTGTGTTATTGTCTGGGCCACTGGTGTGTTATTGTCTCAACCACTGGTGTGTTATTGTCTGGGCCACTGGTGTGTTATTGTCTCAACCACTGGTGTGTTATTGTCTCAACCACTGGTGTGTTATTGTCTCAACCACTGGTGTGTTATTGTCTCAACCACTGGTGTGTTATTGTCTCAACCACTGGTGTGTTATTGTCTCAACCACTGGTGTGTTATTGTCTCAACCACTGGTGTGTTATTGTCTGGACCACTGGTGTGTTATTGTCTCAACCACTGGTGTGTTATTGTCTCAACCACTGGTGTGTTATTGTCTGGACCACTGGTGTGTTATTGTCTCAACCACTGGTGTGTTATTGTCTCAACCACTGGTGTGTTATTGTCTCAACCACTGGTGTGTTATTGTCTCAACCACTGGTGTGTTATTGTCTGGGCCACTGGTGTGTTATTGTCTGGGCCACTGGTGTGTTATTGTCTGGGCCACTGGTGTGTTATTGTCTGGGCCACTGGTGTGTTATTGTCTGGACCACTGGTGTGTTATTGTCTCAACCACTGGTGTGTTATTGTCTGGGCCACTGGTGTGTTATTGTCTGGACCACTGGTGTGTTATTGTCTGGACCACTGGTGTGTTATTGTCTGGGCCACTGGTGTGTTATTGTCTGGACCACTGGTGTGTTATTGTCTCAACCACTGGTGTGTTATTGTCTCAACCACTGGTGTGTTATTGTCTGGGCCACTGGTGTGTTATTGTCTGGACCACTGGTGTGTTATTGTCTCAACCACTGGTGTGTTATTGTCTGGGCCACTGGTGTGTTATTGTCTGGACCACTGGTGTGTTATTGTCTGGACCACTGGTGTGTTATTGTCTGGGCCACTGGTGTGTTATTGTCTGGACCACTGGTGTGTTATTGTCTCAACCACTGGTGTGTTATTGTCTCAACCACTGGTGTGTTATTGTCTCAACCACTGGTGTGTTATTGTCTGGACCACTGGTGTGTTATTGTCTCAACCACTGGTGTGTTATTGTCTCAACCACTGGTGTGTTATTGTCTCAACCACTGGTGTGTTATTGTCTCAACCACTGGTGTGTTATTGTCTCAACCACTGGTGTGTTATTGTCTCAACCACTGGTGTGTTATTGTCTCAACCACTGGTGTGTTATTGTCTCAACCACTGGTGTGTTATTGTCTGGACCACTGGTGTGTTATTGTCTGGACCACTGGTGTGTTATTGTCTCAACCACTGGTGTGTTATTGTCTGGACCACTGGTGTGTTATTGTCTGGGCCACTGGTGTGTTATTGTCTCAACCACTGGTGTGTTATTGTCTGGGCCACTGGTGTGTTATTGTCTCAACCACTGGTGTGTTATTGTCTGGGCCACTGGTGTGTTATTGTCTCAACCACTGGTGTGTTATTGTCTCAACCACTGGTGTGTTATTGTCTCAACCACTGGTGTGTTATTGTCTGGGCCACTGGTGTGTTATTGTCTCAACCACTGGTGTGTTATTGTCTCAACCACTGGTGTGTTATTGTCTCAACCACTGGTGTGTTATTGTCTCAACCACTGGTGTGTTATTGTCTCAACCACTGGTGTGTTATTGTCTCAACCACTGGTGTGTTATTGTCTGGGCCACTGGTGTGTTATTGTCTCAACCACTGGTGTGTTATTGTCTGGGCCACTGGTGTGTTATTGTCTCAACCACTGGTGTGTTATTGTCTCAACCACTGGTGTGTTATTGTCTCAACCACTGGTGTGTTATTGTCTCAACCACTGGTGTGTTATTGTCTCAACCACTGGTGTGTTATTGTCTGGGCCACTGGTGTGTTATTGTCTCAACCACTGGTGTGTTATTGTCTGGGCCACTGGTGTGTTATTGTCTCAACCACTGGTGTGTTATTGTCTGAACCACTGGTGTGTTATTGTCTCAACCACTGGTGTGTTATTGTCTGGGCCACTGGTGTGTTATTGTCTCAACCACTGGTGTGTTATTGTCTCAACCACTGGTGTGTTATTGTCTCAACCACTGGTGTGTTATTGTCTCAACCACTGGTGTGTTATTGTCTGGGCCACTGGTGTGTTATTGTCTCAACCACTGGTGTGTTATTGTCTCAACCACTGGTGTGTTATTGTCTGGGCCACTGGTGTGTTATTGTCTCAACCACTGGTGTGTTATTGTCTCAACCACTGGTGTGTTATTGTCTCAACCACTGGTGTGTTATTGTCTCAACCACTGGTGTGTTATTGTCTCAACCACTGGTGTGTTATTGTCTCAACCACTGGTGTGTTATTGTCTCAACCACTGGTGTGTTATTGTCTCAACCACTGGTGTGTTATTGTCTGGGCCACTGGTGTGTTATTGTCTCAACCACTGGTGTGTTATTGTCTCAACCACTGGTGTGTTATTGTCTCAACCACTGGTGTGTTATTGTCTGGGCCACTGGTGTGTTATTGTCTGGGCCACTGGTGTGTTATTGTCTCAACCACTGGTGTGTTATTGTCTGGGCCACTGGTGTGTTATTGTCTCAACCACTGGTGTGTTATTGTCTCAACCACTGGTGTGTTATTGTCTCAACCACTGGTGTGTTATTGTCTGGGCCACTGGTGTGTTATTGTCTCAACCACTGGTGTGTTATTGTCTCAACCACTGGTGTGTTATTGTCTGGACCACTGGTGTGTTATTGTCTGGGCCACTGGTGTGTTATTGTCTCAACCACTGGTGTGTTATTGTCTGGGCCACTGGTGTGTTATTGTCTCAACCACTGGTGTGTTATTGTCTCAACCACTGGTGTGTTATTGTCTCAACCACTGGTGTGTTATTGTCTGGGCCACTGGTGTGTTATTGTCTCAACCACTGGTGTGTTATTGTCTCAACCACTGGTGTGTTATTGTCTGGACCACTGGTGTGTTATTGTCTGGACCACTGGTGTGTTATTGTCTCAACCACTGGTGTGTTATTGTCTGGGCCACTGGTGTGTTATTGTCTCAACCACTGGTGTGTTATTGTCTGGGCCACTGGTGTGTTATTGTCTCAACCACTGGTGTGTTATTGTCTCAACCACTGGTGTGTTATTGTCTGGGCCACTGGTGTGTTATTGTCTCAACCACTGGTGTGTTATTGTCTCAACCACTGGTGTGTTATTGTCTGGACCACTGGTGTGTTATTGTCTGGACCACTGGTGTGTTATTGTCTCAACCACTGGTGTGTTATTGTCTGGACCACTGGTGTGTTATTGTCTGGGCCACTGGTGTGTTATTGTCTCAACCACTGGTGTGTTATTGTCTGGGCCACTGGTGTGTTATTGTCTCAACCACTGGTGTGTTATTGTCTGGGCCACTGGTGTGTTATTGTCTCAACCACTGGTGTGTTATTGTCTGGGCCACTGGTGTGTTATTGTCTCAACCACTGGTGTGTTATTGTCTCAACCACTGGTGTGTTATTGTCTCAACCACTGGTGTGTTATTGTCTCAACCACTGGTGTGTTATTGTCTGGCAACTGGTGTGTTATTGTCTCAACCACTGGTGTGTTATTGTCTCAACCACTGGTGTGTTATTGTCTCAACCACTGGTGTGTTATTGTCTCAACCACTGGTGTGTTATTGTCTCAACCACTGGTGTGTTATTGTCTGGGCCACTGGTGTGTTATTGTCTCAACCACTGGTGTGTTATTGTCTGGGCCACTGGTGTGTTATTGTCTCAACCACTGGTGTGTTATTGTCTCACCACTGGTGTGTTATTGTCTCAACCACTGGTGTGTTATTGTCTCAACCACTGGTGTGTTATTGTCTGGGCCACTGGTGTGTTATTGTCTGGGCCACTGGTGTGTTATTGTCTCAACCACTGGTGTGTTATTGTCTCAACCACTGGTGTGTTATTGTCTCAACCACTGGTGTGTTATTGTCTGGGCCACTGGTGTGTATTGTCTCAACCACTGGTGTGTTATTGTCTCAACCACTGGTGTGTTATTGTCTGGGCCACTGGTGTGTTATTGTCTCAACCACTGGTGTGTTATTGTCTCAACCACTGGTGTGTTATTGTCTGGACCACTGGTGTGTTATTGTCTGGGACCACTGGTGTGTTATTGTCTCAACCACTGGTGTGTTATTGTCTGGACCACTGGTGTGTTATTGTCTGGGCCACTGGTGTGTTATTGTCTCAACCACTGGTGTGTTATTGTCTGGCCACTGGTGTGTTATTGTCTCAACCACTGGTGTGTTATTGTCTGGGCCACTGGTGTGTTATTGTCTCAACCACTGGTGTGTTATTGTCTCAACCACTGGTGTGTTATTGTCTCAACCACTGGTGTGTTATTGTCTGGGCCACTGGTGTGTTATTGTCTCAACCACTGGTGTGTTATTGTCTCAACCACTGGTGTGTTATTGTCTCAACCACTGGTGTGTTATTGTCTCAACCACTGGTGTGTTATTGTCTCAACCACTGGTGTGTTATTGTCTCAACCACTGGTGTGTTATTGTCTGGGCCACTGGTGTGTTATTGTCTCAACCACTGGTGTGTTATTGTCTGGGCCACTGGTGTGTTATTGTCTCAACCACTGGTGTGTTATTGTCTCAACCACTGGTGTGTTATTGTCTCAACCACTGGTGTGTTATTGTCTCAACCACTGGTGTGTTATTGTCTGGGCCACTGGTGTGTTATTGTCTCAACCACTGGTGTGTTATTGTCTCAACCACTGGTGTGTTATTGTCTCAACCACTGGTGTGTTATTGTCTCAACCACTGGTGTGTTATTGTCTGGGCCACTGGTGTGTTATTGTCTGGGCCACTGGTGTGTTATTGTCTCAACCACTGGTGTGTTATTGTCTGAACCACTGGTGTGTTATTGTCTCAACCACTGGTGTGTTATTGTCTGGGCCACTGGTGTGTTATTGTCTGGGCCACTGGTGTGTTATTGTCTCAACCACTGGTGTGTTATTGTCTGGGCCACTGGTGTGTTATTGTCTCAACCACTGGTGTGTTATTGTCTGAACCACTGGTGTGTTATTGTCTCAACCACTGGTGTGTTATTGTCTGGGCCACTGGTGTGTTATTGTCTCAACCACTGGTGTGTTATTGTCTCAACCACTGGTGTGTTATTGTCTGGACCACTGGTGTGTTATTGTCTGGGCCACTGGTGTGTTATTGTCTCACCACTGGTGTGTTATTGTCTGGGCCACTGGTGTGTTATTGTCTGGGCCACTGGTGTGTTATTGTCTCAACCACTGGTGTGTTATTGTCTGGACCACTGGTGTGTTATTGTCTGGGCCACTGGTGTGTTATTGTCTCAACCACTGGTGTGTTATTGTCTGGGCCACTGGTGTGTTATTGTCTCAACCACTGGTGTGTTATTGTCTCAACCACTGGTGTGTTATTGTCTCAACCACTGGTGTGTTATTGTCTCAACCACTGGTGTGTTATTGTCTCAACCACTGGTGTGTTATTGTCTCAACCACTGGTGTGTTATTGTCTCAACCACTGGTGTGTTATTGTCTCAACCACTGGTGTGTTATTGTCTGGACCACTGGTGTGTTATTGTCTCAACCACTGGTGTGTTATTGTCTGGACCACTGGTGTGTTATTGTCTCAACCACTGGTGTGTTATTGTCTGGGCCACTGGTGTGTTATTGTCTGGGCCACTGTGTGTTATTGTCTGGGCCACTGGTGTTATTGTCTCAACCACTGGTGTGTTATTGTCTGGACCACTGGTGTGTTATTGTCTGGGCCACTGGTGTGTTATTGTCTGGCCCACTGGTGTGTTATTGTCTCAACCACTGTGTGTTATTGTCTGGACCACTGGTGTGTTATTGTCTCAACCACTGGTGTTATTGTCTCAACACTGGTGTGTTATTGTCTGGGCCACTGGTGTGTTATTGTCTCAACCACTGGTGTGTTATTGTCTGGGCCACTGGTGTGTTATTGTCTGGGCCACTGGTGTGTTATTGTCTGGGCAACCACTGGTGTGTTATTGTCTGGGCCACTGGTGTGTTATTGTCTCAACCACTGGTGTGTTATTGTCTGGGCCACTGGTGTGTTATTGTCTGGACCACTGGTGTGTTATTGTCTGGAACTGGTGTGTTATTGTCTGGCCACTGGTGTGTTATTGTCTCACCACTGGTGTGTTATTGTCTCACCACTGGTGTGTTTATGTCTCAACCACTGGTGTGTTATTGTCTGGGCCACTGGTGTGTTATTGTCTCAACCACTGGTGTTTATTGTCTCACCACTGGTGTGTTATTGTCTCAACCACTGGTGTGTTATTGTCTGGCCACTGGTGTGTTATTGTCTGGGCCACTGGTGTGTTATTGTCTCAACCACTGGTGTGTTATTGTCTGGCCACTGGTGTGTTATTGTCTCAACCACTGGTGTGTTATTGTCTCAACCACTGGTGTGTTATTGTCTGGGCCACTGGTGTGTTATTGTCTCAACCACTGTGTGTTATTGTCTCAACCACTGGTGTGTTATTGTCTCAACCACTGGTGTGTTTATTGTCTCAACCACTGGTGTGTTATTGTCTCAACCACTGGTGTGTTATTGTCTCAACCACTGGTGTGTTATTGTCTCAACCACTGGTGTGTTATTGTCTGGACCACTGGTGTTATTGTCTCAACCACTGGTGTGTTATTGTCTGGGCCACTGGTGTGTTATTGTCTGGACCACTGGTGTGTTATTGTCTCAACCACTGGTGTGTTATTGTCTGGGCCACTGGTGTGTTATTGTCTGGACCACTGGTGTGTTATTGTCTGGACCACTGGTGTGTTATTGTCTGGGCCACTGGTGTGTTATTGTCTGGACCACTGGTGTGTTATTGTCTCAACCACTGGTGTGTTATTGTCTCAACCACTGGTGTGTTATTGTCTGGGCCACTGTGTGTTATTGTCTCAACCACTGGTGTGTTATTGTCTCAACCACTGGTGTGTTATTGTCTCAACCACTGGTGTGTTATTGTCTCAACCACTGGTGTGTTATTGTCTCAACCACTGGTGTGTTATTGTCTCAACCACTGGTGTGTTATTGTCTCAACCACTGGTGTGTTATTGTCTCAACCACTGGTGTGTTATTGTCTGGGCCACTGGTGTGTTATTGTCTCAACCACTGGTGTGTTATTGTCTGGCCACTGGTGTGTTATTGTCTCAACCACTGGTGTGTTATTGTCTCAACCACTGGTGTGTTATTGTCTGGGCCACTGGTGTGTTATTGTCTCAACCACTGGTGTGTTATTGTCTGGACCACTGGTGTGTTATTGTCTCAACCACTGGTGTGTTATTGTCTCAACCACTGGTGTGTTATTGTCTCAACCACTGGTGTGTTATTGTCTCAACCACTGGTGTGTTATTGTCTCAACCACTGGTGTGTTATTGTCTCAACCACTGGTGTGTTATTGTCTCAACCACTGGTGTGTTATTGTCTCAACCACTGGTGTGTTATTGTCTCAACCACTGGTGTGTTATTGTCTGGGCCACTGGTGTGTTATTGTCTGGGCCACTGGTGTGTTATTGTCTCAACCACTGGTGTGTTATTGTCTGGGCCACTGGTGTGTTATTGTCTCAACCACTGGTGTGTTATTGTCTGGGCCACTGGTGTGTTATTGTCTCAACCACTGGTGTGTTATTGTCTGGGCCACTGGTGTGTTATTGTCTCAACCACTGGTGTGTTATTGTCTGACCACTGGTGTGTTATTGTCTCAACCACTGGTGTGTTATTGTCTGGGCCACTGGTGTGTTATTGTCTCAACCACTGGTGTGTTATTGTCTCAACCACTGGTGTGTTATTGTCTGGGCCACTGGTGTGTTATTGTCTCAACCACTGGTGTGTTATTGTCTCAACCACTGGTGTGTTATTGTCAGGACCACTGGTGTGTTATTGTCTGGACCACTGGTGTGTTATTGTCTCAACCACTGGTGTGTTATTGTCTGGACCACTGGTGTGTTATTGTCTGGGCCACTGGTGTGTTATTGTCTCAACCACTGGTGTGTTATTGTCTGGGCCACTGGTGTGTTATTGTCTCAACCACTGGTGTGTTATTGTCTCAACCACTGGTGTGTTATTGTCTCAACCACTGGTGTGTTATTGTCTCAACCACTGGTGTGTTATTGTCTCAACCACTGGTGTGTTATTGTCTGGGCCACTGGTGTGTTATTGTCTCAACCACTGGTGTGTTATTGTCTCAACCACTGGTGTGTTATTGTCTCAACCACTGGTGTGTTATTGTCTCAACCACTGGTGTGTTATTGTCTCAACCACTGGTGTGTTATTGTCTCAACCACTGGTGTGTTATTGTCTCAACCACTGGTGTGTTATTGTCTGGGCCACTGGTGTGTTATTGTCTCAACCACTGGTGTGTTATTGTCTCAACCACTGGTGTGTTATTGTCTCAACCACTGGTGTGTTATTGTCTCAACCACTGGTGTGTTATTGTCTGGGCCACTGGTGTGTTATTGTCTCAACCACTGGTGTGTTATTGTCTGGGCCACTGGTGTGTTATTGTCTCAACCACTGGTGTGTTATTGTCTGAACCACTGGTGTGTTATTGTCTCAACCACTGGTGTGTTATTGTCTGGGCCACTGGTGTGTTATTGTCTCAACCACTGGTGTGTTATTGTCTCAACCACTGGTGTGTTATTGTCTCAACCACTGGTGTGTTATTGTCTGGGCCACTGGTGTGTTATTGTCTGGGCCACTGGTGTGTTATTGTCTCAACCACTGGTGTGTTATTGTCTGAGTCACTGGTGTGTTATTGTCTCAACCACTGGTGTGTTATTGTCTGGGCCACTGGTGTGTTATTGTCTCAACCACTGGTGTGTTATTGTCTCAACCACTGGTGTGTTATTGTCTCAACCACTGGTGTGTTATTGTCTCAACCACTGGTGTGTTATTGTCTGGGCCACTGGTGTGTTATTGTCTCAACCACTGGTGTGTTATTGTCTGGGCCACTGGTGTGTTATTGTCTCAACCACTGGTGTGTTATTGTCTGGGCCACTGGTGTGTTATTGTCTCAACCACTGGTGTGTTATTGTCTCAACCACTGGTGTGTTATTGTCTGAACCACTGGTGTGTTATTGTCTCAACCACTGGTGTGTTATTGTCTGGGCCACTGGTGTGTTATTGTCTGACCACTGGTGTGTTATTGTCTCAACCACTGGTGTGTTATTGTCTGGACCACTGGTGTGTTATTGTCTGGGCCACTGGTGTGTTATTGTCTGGGCCACTGGTGTGTTATTGTCTGGGCCACTGGTGTGTTATTGTCTGGGCCACTGGTGTGTTATTGTCTCAACCACTGGTGTGTTATTGTCTGGACCACTGGTGTGTTATTGTCTGGACCACTGGTGTGTTATTGTCTCAACCACTGGTGTGTTATTGTCTGGGCCACTGGTGTGTTATTGTCTGGGCCACTGGTGTGTTATTGTCTCAACCACTGGTGTGTTATTGTCTCAACCACTGGTGTGTTATTGTCTCAACCACTGGTGTGTTATTGTCTCAACCACTGGTGTGTTATTGTCTCAACCACTGGTGTGTTATTGTCTCAACCACTGGTGTGTTATTGTCTCAACCACTGGTGTGTTATTGTCTCAACCACTGGTGTGTTATTGTCTGGACCACTGGTGTGTTATTGTCTGGACCACTGGTGTGTTATTGTCTCCCACTGGTGTGTTATTGTCTGGGCCACTGGTGTGTTATTGTCTCAACCACTGGTGTGTTATTGTCTCAACCACTGGTGTGTTATTGTCTCAACCACTGGTGTGTTATTGTCTCAACCACTGGTGTGTTATTGTCTGGGCCACTGGTGTGTTATTGTCTCAACCACTGGTGTGTTATTGTCTCAACCACTGGTGTGTTATTGTCTGGCCACTGGTGTGTTATTGTCTGGGCCACTGGTGTGTTATTGTCTGGACCACTGGTGTGTTATTGTCTCAACCACTGGTGTGTTATTGTCTGGGCCACTGGTGTGTTATTGTCTGGGCCACTGGTGTGTTATTGTCTCAACCACTGGTGTGTTATTGTCTCAACCACTGGTGTGTTATTGTCTGGACCACTGGTGTGTTATTGTCAACCACTGGTGTGTTATTGTCTCAACCACTGGTGTGTTATTGTCTCAACCACTGGTGTGTTATTGTCTGGGCCACTGGTGTGTTATTGTCTCAACCACTGGTGTGTTATTGTCTGGGCCACTGGTGTGTTATTGTCTCAACCACTGGTGTGTTATTGTCTGGGCCACTGGTGTGTTATTGTCTCAACCACTGGTGTGTTATTGTCTCAACCACTGGTGTGTTATTGTCTCAACCACTGGTGTGTTATTGTCTGGGCCACTGGTGTGTTATTGTCTCAACCACTGGTGTGTTATTGTCTCAACCACTGGTGTGTTATTGTCTCAACCACTGGTGTGTTATTGTCTCAACCACTGGTGTGTTATTGTCTCAACCACTGGTGTGTTATTGTCTCAACCACTGGTGTGTTATTGTCTCAACCACTGGTGTGTTATTGTCTGGGCCACTGGTGTGTTATTGTCTCAACCACTGGTGTGTTATTGTCTCAACCACTGGTGTGTTATTGTCTCAACCACTGGTGTGTTATTGTCTCAACCACTGGTGTGTTATTGTCTGGGCCACTGGTGTGTTATTGTCTCAACCACTGGTGTGTTATTGTCTGGGCCACTGGTGTGTTATTGTCTCAACCACTGGTGTGTTATTGTCTCAACCACTGGTGTGTTATTGTCTCAACCACTGGTGTGTTATTGTCTGGGCCACTGGTGTGTTATTGTCTCAACCACTGGTGTGTTATTGTCTCAACCACTGGTGTGTTATTGTCTCAACCACTGGTGTGTTATTGTCTGGGCCACTGGTGTGTTATTGTCTGGGCCACTGGTGTGTTATTGTCTCAACCACTGGTGTGTTATTGTCTGAACCACTGGTGTGTTATTGTCTCAACCACTGGTGTGTTATTGTCTGGGCCACTGGTGTGTTATTGTCTCAACCACTGGTGTGTTATTGTCTCAACCACTGGTGTGTTATTGTCTGGGCCACTGGTGTGTTATTGTCTCAACCACTGGTGTGTTATTGTCTGGCCACTGGTGTGTTATTGTCTCAACCACTGGTGTGTTATTGTCTGGGCCACTGGTGTGTTATTGTCTCAACCACTGGTGTGTTATTGTCTCAACCACTGGTGTGTTATTGTCTCAACCACTGGTGTGTTATTGTCTGGACCACTGGTGTGTTATTGTCTCAACCACTGGTGTGTTATTGTCTCAACCACTGGTGTGTTATTGTCTGGGCCACTGGTGTGTTATTGTCTCAACCACTGGTGTGTTATTGTCTGGGCCACTGGTGTGTTATTGTCTCAACCACTGGTGTGTTATTGTCTCAACCACTGGTGTGTTATTGTCTGGCCACTGGTGTGTTATTGTCTCAACCACTGGTGTGTTATTGTCTGGGCCACTGGTGTGTTATTGTCTGGGCCACTGGTGTGTTATTGTCTCAACCACTGGTGTGTTATTGTCTCAACCACTGGTGTGTTATTGTCTCAACCACTGGTGTGTTATTGTCTCAACCACTGGTGTGTTATTGTCTCAACCACTGGTGTGTTATTGTCTCAACCACTGGTGTGTTATTGTCTCAACCACTGGTGTGTTATTGTCTCAACCACTGGTGTGTTATTGTCTCAACCACTGGTGTGTTATTGTCTCAACCACTGGTGTGTTATTGTCTCAACCACTGGTGTGTTATTGTCTCAACCACTGGTGTGTTATTGTCTCAACCACTGGTGTGTTATTGTCTCAACCACTGGTGTGTTATTGTCTCAACCACTGGTGTGTTATTGTCTCAACCACTGGTGTGTTATTGTCTCAACCACTGGTGTGTTATTGTCTCAACCACTGGTGTGTTATTGTCTGGCCACTGGTGTGTTATTGTCTCAACCACTGGTGTGTTATTGTCTCAACCACTGGTGTGTTATTGTCTGGGCCACTGGTGTGTTATTGTCTGGGCCACTGGTGTGTTATTGTCTCACCACTGGTGTGTTATTGTCTCAACCACTGGGTGTTATTGTCTGGCCACTGGTGTGTTATTGTCTGGGCCACTGGTGTGTTATTGTCTCAACCACTGGTGTGTTATTGTCTCAACCACTGGTGTGTTATTGTCTGGACCACTGGTGTGTTATTGTCTCAACCACTGGTGTGTTATTGTCTCAACCACTGGTGTGTTATTGTCTCAACCACTGGTGTGTTATTGTCTCAACCACTGGTGTGTTATTGTCTCAACCACTGGTGTGTTATTGTCTGGGCCACTGGTGTGTTATTGTCTCAACCACTGGTGTGTTATTGTCTCAACCACTGGTGTGTTATTGTCTCAACCACTGGTGTGTTATTGTCTCAACCACTGGTGTGTTATTGTCTCAACCACTGGTGTGTTATTGTCTCAACCACTGGTGTGTTATTGTCTCAACCACTGGTGTGTTATTGTCTCAACCACTGGTGTGTTATTGTCTCAACCACTGGTGTGTTATTGTCTCAACCACTGGTGTTATTGTCTCAACCACTGGTGTGTTATTGTCTCAACCACTGGTGTGTTATTGTCTCAACCACTGGTGTGTTATTGTCTCAACCACTGGTGTGTTATTGTCTCAACCACTGGTGTGTTATTGTCTCAACCACTGGTGTGTTATTGTCTCAACCACTGGTGTGTTATTGTCTCAACCACTGGTGTGTTATTGTCTCAACCACTGGTGTGTTATTGTCTGGCCACTGGTGTGTTATTGTCTGGCCACTGGTGTGTTATTGTCTCAACCACTGGTGTGTTATTGTCTCAACCACTGGTGTGTTATTGTCTCACCACTGGTGTGTTATTGTCTGGCCACTGGTGTGTTATTGTCTCAACCACTGGTGTGTTATTGTCTCAACCACTGGTGTGTTATTGTCTCAACCACTGGTGTGTTATTGTCTCAACCACTGGTGTGTTATTGTCTCAACCACTGGTGTGTTATTGTCTCAACCACTGGTGTGTTATTGTCTGGACCACTGGTGTGTTATTGTCTCAACCACTGGTGTGTTATTGTCTCAACCACTGGTGTGTTATTGTCTGGGCCACTGGTGTGTTATTGTCTCAACCACTGGTGTGTTATTGTCTCAACCACTGGTGTGTTATTGTCTCAACCACTGGTGTGTTATTGTCTCAACCACTGGTGTGTTATTGTCTGGGCCACTGGTGTGTTATTGTCTGGACCACTGGTGTGTTATTGTCTGACCACTGGTGTGTTATTGTCTCAACCACTGGTGTGTTATTGTCTCAACCACTGGTGTGTTATTGTCTCAACCACTGGTGTGTTATTGTCTCAACCACTGGTGTGTTATTGTCTGGGCCACTGGTGTGTTATTGTCTCAACCACTGGTGTGTTATTGTCTGGACCACTGGTGTGTTATTGTCTGGGCCACTGGTGTGTTATTGTCTGGACCACTGGTGTGTTATTGTCTCAACCACTGGTGTGTTATTGTCTCAACCACTGGTGTGTTATTGTCTGGGCCACTGGTGTGTTATTGTCTCACCACTGGTGTGTTATTGTCTGACCACTGGTGTGTTATTGTCTCAACCACTGGTGTGTTATTGTCTGGGCCACTGGTGTGTTATTGTCTGGGCCACTGGTGTGTTATTGTCTCAACCACTGGTGTGTTATTGTCTGGACCACTGGTTGTTATTGTCTCAACCACTGGTGTGTTATTGTCTCAACCACTGGTGTGTTATTGTCTCAACCACTGGTGTGTTATTGTCTCAACCACTGGTGTGTTATTGTCTCAACCACTGGTGTGTTATTGTCTCAACCACTGGTGTGTTTTTGTCTCAACCACTGGTGTATTATTGTCTCAACCACTGGTGTGTTATTGTCTCAACCACTGGTGTGTTATTGTCTCAACCACTGGTGTGTTATTGTCTCAACCACTGGTGTGTTATTGTCTGGGCCACTGGTGTGTTATTGTCTCAACCACTGATGTGTTATTGTTTCAACCACTGGTGTGTTATTGTCTGGCCACTGGTGTGTTATTGTCTGGGCCACTGGTGTGTTATTGTCTGGACCACTGGTGTGTTATTGTCTCAACCACTGGTGTGTTATTGTCTGGCCCACTGGTGTTTATTGTCTGGGTCACTGGTGTGTTATTGTCTCAACCACTGGTGTTTATTGTCTCAACCACTGGTGTGTTATTGTTTCAACCACTGGTGTGTTATTGTCTCAACCACTGGTGTGTTATTGTTTCAACCACTGGTGTGTTATTGTCTCAACCACTGGTGTGTTATAGTCTCAACCACTGGTGTGTTATTGTTTCAACCACTGGTGTGTTATAGTCTCAACCACTGGTGTGTTATTGTCTCAACCACTGGTGTGTTATTGTCTGGGCCACTGTGTG
>WNGS01000399.1:40262-56651 GCA_020271785.1 Procambarus virginalis
CACTGGTGTGTTATTGTCTGGGCCACTGGTGTGTTATTGTCTCAACCACTGGGTGTTATTGTCTGGACCACTGGTGTGTTATTGTCTGGACCACTGGTGTGTGTTATTGTCTCAACCACTGGTGTGTTATTGTCGGCCACTGGTGTGTTATTGTCTGGACCACTGGTGTGTTATTGTCTGGGCCACTGGTGTGTTATTGTCTCAACCACTGGTGTGTTATTGTCTCAACCACTGGTGTGTTATTGTCTGGGCACTGGTGTGTTATTGTCTGGGCCACTGGTGTGTTATTGTCTCAACCACTGGTGTGTTATTGTCTCAACCACTGGTGTGTTATTGTCTGGGCCACTGGTGTGTTATTGTCTGGGCCACTGGTGTGTTATTGTCTCAACCACTGGTGTGTTATTGTCTCAACCACTGGTGTGTTATTGTCTCAACCACTGGTGTGTTATTGTCTCAACCACTGGTGTGTTATTGTCTCAACCACTGGTGTGTTATTGTCTCAACCACTGGTGTGTTATTGTCTCAACCACTGGTGTGTTATTGTCTCAACCACTGGTGTGTTATTGTCTCAACCACTGGTGTGTTATTGTCTCAACCACTGGTGTGTTATTGTCTCAACCACTGGTGTGTTATTGTCTCTGCTCCCACTGGTGTGTTATTGTCTCACCACTGGTGTTTTTGTCTCAACCACTGGTGTGTTATTGTCTCAACCACTGGTGTGTTATTGTCTCAACCACTGGTGTGTTATTGTCTCAACCACTGGTGTGTTATTGTCTCAACCACTGGTGTGTTATTGTCTCAACCACTGGTGTGTTTATTGTCTCAACCACTGGTGTGTTATTGTCTCAACCACTGGTGTGTTTTGTCTCAACCACTGGGTGTTATTGTCTCAACCACTGTGTGTTATTGTCTGGGCCACTGGTGTGTTATTGTCTCAACCACTGGTGTGTTATTGTCTCAACCACTGGTGTGTTATTGTCTCAACCACTGGTGTGTTATTGTCTGGGCCACTGGTGTGTTATTGTCTGGCCACTGGTGTGTTATTGTCTGGGCCACTGGTGTGTTATTGTCTCAACCACTGGTGTGTTATTGTCTCAACCACTGGTGTGTTATTGTCTCAACCACTGGTGTGTTATTGTCTCAACCACTGGTGTGTTATTGTCTCAACCACTGGTGTGTTATTGTCTGGGCCACTGGTGTGTTATTGTCTCAACCACTGGTGTGTTATTGTCTCACCACTGGTGTGTTATTGTCTCAACCACTGTGTGTTATTGTCTCAACCACTGGTGTGTTATTGTCTCAACCACTGGTGTGTTTTGTCTGGGCCACTGGTGTGTTATTGTCTCAACCACTGGTGTGTTATTGTCTCAACCACTGGTGTGTTATTGTGTCTCAACCACTGGTGTGTTATTGTCTCAACCACTGGTGTGTTATTGTCTGGCTCACCCACTGGTGTGTTATTGTCTGGGCCACTGTGTGTTTATTGTCTCAACCACTGGTGTGTTATTGTCTCAACCACTGGTGTGTTATTGTCTCAACCACTGGTGTGTTATTGTCTCAACCACTGTTGTGTTATTGTCTGGGCCACTGGTGTGTTATTGTCTCAACACTGGTGTGTTATTGTCTCAACCACTGGTGTGTTATTGTCTCAACCACTGGTGTGTTATTGTCTCAACCACTGGTGTGTTATTGTCTCAACCACTGGTGTGTTATTGTCTGGACACTGGTGTGTTATTGTCTCAACCACTGGTGTGTTATTGTCTCAACCACTGGTGTGTTATTGTCTGGGCCACTGGTGTGTTATTGTCTGGGCCACTGGTGTGTTATTGTCTGGGCCACTGGTGTGTTATTGTCTCAACCACTGGTGTGTTATTGTCCAACCACTGGTGTGTTATTGTCTCAACCACTGGTGTGTTATTGTCTCAACCACTGGTGTGTTATTGTCTCAACCACTGGTGTGTTTGTCCAACCACTGGTGTGTTATTGTCTCAACCACTGGTGTGTTATTGTCTCAACCACTGGTGTGTTATTGTCTCAACCACTGGTGTGTTATTGTCTCAACCACTGGTGTGTTATTGTCTCAACCACTGGTGTGTTATTGTCTCAACCACTGGTGTGTTATTGTCTCAACCACTGGTGTGTTATTGTCTCAACCACTGGTGTGTTATTGTCTCACCACTGGTGTGTTATTGTCTCAACCACTGGTGTGTTATTGTCTGGGCCACTGGTGTGTTATTGTCTCAACCACTGGTGTGTTATTGTCTCAACCACTGGTGTGTTATTGTCTCAACCACTGGTGTGTTATTGTCTCAACCACTGGTGTGTTATTTTGTCTCACACTGGTGTGTTATTGTCTCAACCACTGGTGTGTTATTGTCTCAACCACTGGTGTGTTATTGTCTGCCACTGGTGTGTTATTGTCTCAACCACTGGTGTGTTATTGTCTCAACCACTGGTGTGTTATTGTCTCAACCACTGGTGTGTTATTGTCTGGGCCACTGGTGTGTTATTGTCTGGGCCACTGGTGTGTTACCGTCTGGGCCACTGGTGTGTTATTGTCTAACCACTGGTGTGTTATTGTCTGGCCACTGGTGTGTTATTGTCTGGGCTACTGGTGTGATAGCATCTCGTTGCAAGCTCTGAATGTAAGTCAACATGGACTATTGCAAGAGCAAGTAGCAATTGCAGGTCCTCTGTTTGAACCCTGTTTTTACAACTGGCACCCAATGTGTCAGGCTAAAGCAGAGCCCAAGAGCTAAGTCTCAAGTGGCATTTTGCAAATTAAAAGTAAAGTTAAAATTGTACTTAAAATTTGAGCCTATCCCACAAGTGAAAGAATTACTACGAAAAAAAAAGAAAGTTGTTTTGTTTGCTCTGTTAAGTACGCATGTGTGTACAATAATGGTTGCAAGTGAATGGCTCAGTGATAGGTATCTGGAAATTTATGTGGCTAACTACAGTCACTGTCTTATACACATAGGGTATTGCAACGCGGACTGCTCAACACTCGTCACTATATAATAAACATATACATGAGTACTACAAATTCTGCACCGCTGAATTCAGTACTACATCCTGCTGGAGACTTTAGAAATGACAAGAGAAAACCTTTGGAGAAGGATGGGGATGAAGCCAACGTCTTGGCTAACTGGAGACACGCCCCCTAACCCAGGCATTGGCTGCCAGCTGTGTGCCACTACATTCCTAGTGGCTCTAGGAGGATGCCAGGTTGTGTAACCTCTTGCACATCGTGGTCTGTGGGGTTAAGGTGCATGTTATTCTAATTTCATTGTGACGAGAGATTCTTAATTTCTGTGAAACATGTAATGAAAGTTCTCGTTAGCCCTTAAGTGTCCTAAGATGACTAAGAGGCTCTGGAGCATCTTAAGCTTATCGCTAGGTTATTGGGGTACAGAACTTATATAATTGTCTGCCTTGAATGAGTCAGACGTAAGGGAAGTCAAATTTGTAGCCATCATAGGAATGAGTGACTACAGTGTATTGATATTTAAGTATCTAGTGGAGGTGTGGGATATTATATCCAAGGATGGGATCAGAAAGGAAATGGCTGAATTAACGAAAAGGAAAATATGTCGAGATGAGAACTTCCTAATAGGAATACCATGGGAAATATAACTCAGAGAAAAGACTATACAGGATATGATGGACTACGTAACACAAAAGTGCCAGGAAGCTGCAGACAGGTTTATCCGGCCCAATTGAGAAAAATTAAAAGCAACAGAAGACTCCATGGTTCAATCAGAAATGTAAGAAAGCAAAACAATTAAGTACAAGAACATGGAGAAACTACAGAAATAATAGAACACCAGAGAGTTGGGGAAGATACCTTAGGGGCAAAGAATGAGTACTTCAGAGTGAGGAGAGAAGTGCAGAGACAGTATGAAAATGACATCGCCAGTAAAGCTAAGACCAAACCAAAACTGCTCCACAGCCACATCAAGAGGAAAACAGCAGCAAAGGAACAAGTGATGAAACTGAGAAAAGAGGAGAACAGATACACAGAGAATAAAAAGGAGGTGTGTGAAGAACTCAAAAGGAGATTCCAGGTCTTCACAATAGAGCAAGGAGAAGTACCTGTACTGAGAGGAGGCTGTAAACAAATCAACCTTGTCGGAATTTGACCTCATCATTGATGAGGTCAAAAGGAATCAGTTGGAGCTGAATGTGACAAAGGCTGTAGAACCTGACAGAATCTCACCGTAGCTACTACAAGATGGTGCAGAAGCACTGTGTACCGCTCTCTATGGTGTATAACAGGTCATTTGAATCATAAGACCTATCAGAAAGCTGGAAGACAGCTAATGTAGTCCCAATAAACAAAAAAGTGTGACAGGCAAGAGACACTGAACTACAGACTGGTTTCCCTAACCTGTATACCATGCAAGGTGATGGAG
Source organism: Procambarus virginalis (assembly GCA_020271785.1). Classification (NCBI taxonomy): domain Eukaryota; kingdom Metazoa; phylum Arthropoda; class Malacostraca; order Decapoda; family Cambaridae; genus Procambarus; species Procambarus virginalis. Next base: position 44,678 of record WNGS01000399.1, read on the forward strand.
AATATCGTGAGGAAAAGGCTCGTAGAGCATCTGGAGAGAAGGAGCTTTGTAACACACCTCCAACATGGGTTCAGAGATGGTAAATCGTGCCTCACAGGTTTAATATAATTCTATGACAAAGCAACAAAAATTAGGCAAGAAAGAGAATTATGGGCAGACTGCATTTTCTTAGAATGTCAGATAGCTTTGACACAGTACCCCATAAACGGCTGTTACAAAAGTTTGGGAAACAGGCAGGAGTAAAAGGTAAGGTGCTCCAGTGGATAATGGAGTATCTAAGCAATAGGAAACAGTTCCCCCGTGGCCTTGTGGTAAGACGCTTGCTTGATGTTTCGCGAGCGCTTTGGCCTGGGTTTGGCCTAGCCGGGGAGGACTTACTCGGCGCCAGTCCTTAACTGTAGCCTCTGTTTACCCAACAGTAAAATGGGTAATCAAATACTTGGACCCATCCTGATATATGAAATGATCTTCCAGAGGGAATAGACACATTCCTCTCAATGTTTGCTGATGATGTTAAATTAATAAGAAAAATCAAGACAGGCAAAGATAGACCGAGACTACAGGACAATCTGGAGAAACTGGAGGAATGGTCTAGAATATTGCTACTACAGTTTAATTCAAGTAAGTGTAAAGTAATGAAATTAGGCGAAGAGAGCAGGAGGCTGAACACAAGGTACCACCTGGGAGGTGAACTCCTGCAAGAGTCAAATAGAGAGAAAGATCTGGGGGTTGATATTACATAGAACCTGTCCCCAGAGGCCCACATCAAAGGGATATCAACAGCGGCATATGTATGATCAACAGTGGCATATTGATGATATGTTTGGCCAATCATATATATAATGATTGACCAACATAAGAACTACCTTTAAAAACACGCGGAAGGAATCATTCAGGACCTTTTATACCACTTTTATCAGACCAATCCTGAAGTATGCAGCTTCAGATTGGAGTCCATACCTAGTTAAACACAAGAAAAAGTTAGAGAAGGTTCAGAAGTATGCCACAAGACTGGTCCCAGAACTAAGAGGTATGGGTTACGAGGAAAGGCAACGGGAGCTAAACCTCACGTCACTGGAAGACAGAAGAGTAAAGGGAGACATGATCACCAACTTCAACATTCTCATGAGAATTGACAGGGTGGACAGAGACAAACTATTTAACACGGGTGGAACACGAACAAGGTGACACAGGTGGAAACTTAGTACCCAAATGAGCCACACAGTGAGATTAAAAATAACTTTTTCAGTGTCAGAGTAGTTAACAAATGGAATGCATTAGGCAGTCATGTGATGGAGGCGGACTCCATTCACAGTTTCAAATGTAGATATGATAGAGCCCAGTAGGCTCAGGAATCTGTACACCAGTTGATTGACATTTGAGAGGCGGGACCAAAGAGCTGAAGCTCAACCCCCGCAAGCACAACTAGGTGAGTACACCTCGCTATGTAGTTGATGCGCAGTGACGAGTAATTTGGGCACGTACAGTGACGAGTAATTTGGGCACGTACAGTGACGAATAATGTAGGCACGTACAGTGACCAGTAATGAAGGCACGTACAGTGACGAGTAATGTAGGCACGTACAGTGACGAGTACTGTAGGCACGTACAGTGATCAGTAATGTAGGCACGTACAGTGACGAGTAATGTAGGCACGTACAGTGACCAGTAATGTAGGCACGTACAGTGATGAGTAATGTAGGCACGTACAGTGACGAGTAATGTAGGCACATAGAGTGACCAGTAATGTAGGCACGTACAGTGACCAGTAATGTAGGCACGTACAGTGACGAGTACTGTAGGCACGTACAGTGACCAGTAATGTAGGCACGTACAGTGACGAGTAATGTGGGCACGTACAGTGACGAGTAATGTAGGCACGTACAGTGACCAGTACTGTAGGCACATACAGTGACCAGTAATGTAGGCACGTACAGTGACCAGTAATGTAGGCACATACAGTGACCAGTACTGTAGGCACGTACAGTGACCAGTAATGTAGGCACGTACAATTACCAGTAATGTAGGCACGTACAGTGACGAGTAATGTAGGCACATACAGTGACGAGTAATGTAGGCACATACAGTGACCAGTAATGTAGGCACATACAGTGACCAGTAATGTAGGCACATACAGTGACCAGTAATGTGGGCACGTACAGTGACCAGTAATGTAGGCACATACAGTGACGAGTAATGTAGGCACATACAGTGACCAGTAATGTAGGCACATACAGTGACCAGTAATGTGGGCACATACAGTGACCAGTAATGTGGGCACATACAGTGACGAGTAATGTAGGCACATACAGTGACGAGTAATGTAGGCACATACAGTGACGAGTACTGTAGGCACGTACAGTGACCAGTAATGTAGGCACGTACAATTACCAGTAATGTAGGCACGTACAGTGACGAGTAATGTAGGCACGTACAGTGACCAGTAATGTAGGCACGTACAGTGACGAGTAATGTAGGCACGTACAATGACGAGTAATGTAGGCACGTACAGTGACCAGTAATGTAGGCACGTACAGTGACCAGTAATGTAGGCACGTACAGTGACGAGTAATGTAGGCACGTACAGTGACCAGTAATGTAGGCACGTACAGTGGCGAGTAACGTAGGCACGTACAATGACCAGTAATGTAGGCACGTACAGTGACGAGTAATGTAGGCACGTACAGTGACCAGTAATGTAGGCACGTACAGTGACCAGTAATGTAGGCACGTACAGTGACGAGTAATGTAGGCACATACAGTGACCAGTAATGTAGGCACGTACAGTGACCAATAATGTAGGCACGTACAGTGACGAGTAATGTAGGCACATACAGTGACCAGTAATGTAGGCCCGTACAGTGACCAGTAATGTAGGCACTTACAGTGACGAGTAATGTAGGCACGTACAGTGACGAGTAATGTAGGCACATACAGTGACGAGTAATGTAGGCACGTACAGTGACCAGTAATGTAGGCACGTACAGTGACGAGTAATGTAGGCACGTACAGTGACCAGTAATGTAGGCACGTACAGTGACGAGTAATGTAGGCACGTACAGTGACCAGTAATGTAGGCACGTACAGTGACCAATAATGTAGGCACGTACAGTGACGAGAAATGTAGGCACGTACAATGACCAGTAATGTAGGCACGTACAGTGACCAGTAATGTAGGCACGTACAGTGACGAGTAATGTAGGCACATACAGTGACCAGTAATGTAGGCACGTACAGTGACCAGTAATGTAGGCACGTACAGTGACGAGAAATGTAGGCACGTACAATGACCAGTAATGTAGGCACGTACAGTGACCAATAATGTAGGCACATACAGTGATGAGTAATGTAGGCACATACAGTGACCAGTAATGTAGGCACGTACAGTGACCAGTAATGTAGGCACGTACAGTGACCAATAATGTAGGCACGTACAGTGACCAATAATGTAGGCACGTACAGGATGAGTAATGTAGGCACATACAGTGACGAGTAATGTAGGCACGTACAGTGACGAGTAATGTAGGCACATACAGTGACGAGTACTGTAGGCACATACAATGACCAGTAATGTAGGCACATACAGTGACGAGTACTGTAGGCACATACAGTGACGAGTAATGTAGGCACGTACAGTGACGAGTAATGTAGGCACGTACAGTGACCAGTAATGTAGGCACATACAGTGACGAGTAATGTAGGCACGTACAGTGACCAGTAATGTAGGCACGTACAGTGACGAGTAATGTAGGCACGTACAGTGACCAGTAATGTAGGCACGTACAGTGACCAGTAATGTAGGCACGTACAGTGACCAGTAATGTAGGCACGTACAATGACCAGTAATGTAGGCACGTACAGTGACCAATAATGTAGGCACGTACAGTGACGAGTAATGTAGGCACGTACAATGACCAGTAATGTAGGCACATACAGTGACCAGTAATGTAGGCACGTACAGTGACCAGTAATGTAGGCACGTACAGTGACCAATAATGTAGGCACGTACAGTGACGAGTAATGTAGGCACGTACAGTGACCAGTAATGTAGGCACGTACAGTGGCGAGTAATGTAGGCACGTACAATGACCAGTAATGTAGGCACGTACAGTGACGAGTAATGTAGGCACGTACAGTGACCAATAATGTACGCACGTACAGTGATGAGTAATGTAGGCACGTACAGTGACGAGTAATGTAGGCACATACAGTGACGAGTAATGTATTTAACAGTGATCACCATGAAAGGTGAGAATTATAATGTTTGGACACACCAGGACCGTGTTGAAGCCTTCCCACAATATAATGTTTGGCCACAGTTTGTAGCTTACCTTCTGTTATTAATCTCATTATATTGAGGTTATCTTGAGATGATTTCGGGGCTTTAGTGTCCCCGCGGCCCGGTCCTCGACCAGGCCTCCACCCCCAGGAAGCAGCCCGTGACAGCTGACTAACACTCAGGTACCTATTTTACTGCTAGGTAACAGGGGCATAGGGTGAAAGAAACTCTGCCCATTGTTTCTCGCCGGCGCCTGGGATCGAACCCAGGACCACAGGATCACAAGTCCAGCGTGCTGCCCACTCGGCCGACCGGCTTCCTTTAGGTATCATTAGGTATCTTCATCTACAGATATTGACATGTGTGAGACTATATTATCTGTTAAGGATGCCCCTGTGTCATAAATGGGAGGTCAGTAATAGTCATGGAATGATGTTTATTGAGTTGAATAAATATAATGGAAAAATTCTGAACAAATAATAAATAAAAATATTAATAAAAGACTGGTTATATTGTAGAGTATTTCATATTTTTAGATAATAATAATAATAATAATAATAATAATAATAATAATAATAATAATAATAATAATATTAATAATGTTTTATTATTATTCAGACAAAATTTACAGCACCTATAATATAATTCCCGAAAAATTACATGGTGATTGGTTAATTACTATGTAATTACAATAGTCCTAATAGTAGGGAACACGACGGGAATGTACTCTAGTCACTCCTGGACTCAAACTACTGTACATATTTCAACTCAGGACAAAACTTAACCACAGGAAATTAGTATGAAATATTATTCCTAAGAGTTGTAAAAGAAATTAATTTCATATTTCCCTTATTTTTGTTGGCATCAAACACGTCTCAGCTACTTATAAGCATTACGACATTTTAAACTATAAACAGCTTAATCTTATCTAGACTATTCAAGCTCACAACTTAAGTGCAGAAGTGTCACACACCTGTGTGGCACCTGTGTGACACATGTTTGGCACCTGTGTGGCACCTGTGTGGCACCTGTGTGACACATGTTTGGCACCTGTGTGACACATGTTTGGCACCTGTGTCACCTGTGTGGCACCTGTGTGACACATGTTTGGCACCTGTGTAACACCTGTGTGACACCTGTGTGGCACATGTTTGCACCTGTGTGACACCTGTGTGACACATGTTTGGCACCTGTGTGGCACCTGTGTGACACCTGTGTGACACATGTTTGGCACCTGTGTGACACATGTTTGGCACTTGTGTGGCACCTGTGTGACACATGTTTGGCACCTGTGTGACACATGTTTGGCACCTGTGTGGCACCTGTGTGACACATGTTTGGCACCTGTGTGGCACCTGTGTAACACATGTTTGGCACCTCTGACACCTGTGTGGCACCTATGTGACACCTGTGTGACACTGTGACACATGTTTGGCACCTGTGTGGCACCTGTGTGACACATGTTTGGCACCTTTGACACCTGTGTGGCACCTATGTGACACCTGTGTGACACATGTTTGGCACCTGTGTGGCACCTGTGTGACACATGTTTGGCACTTGTGTGGTACCTGTGTGGCACCTGTGTGACACATGTTTGGCACCTGTGTGACACCTGTGTGACACCTGTGTGGCACATGTTTGGCACCTGTGTGACACCTGTGTGACACATGTTTGGCACCTGTGTGACACCTGTGTGACACATGTTTGGCACCTGTGTGACACCTGTGTGACACATGTTTGGCACTTGTGTGGCACCTGTGTGACACATGTTTGGCACCTGTGTGACACCTGTGTGACACATGTTTGGCACCTGTGTGACACCTGTGTGACACATGTTTGGCACCTGTGTGGCACCTGTGTAACACCTGTGTGACACATGTTTGGCACCTGTGACACCTGTGTGACACCTGTGTGACACATGTTTGGCACCTGTGTGGCACCTGTGACACCTGTGTGACACATGTTTGGCACCTGTGTGGCACCTGTGTGGCACATGTGTGACACACCTGTGTGACACATGTTTGGCACCTGTGTGGCACCTGTGTGGCACCTGTGTGACACCTTAGTGACACCTGTGTGGCAAACAGTGATGAGTTCTTACCTTCAACACACACGACTTTCATGACAGCCTATTGCAATTAGAAACTATTTAAGTGTAATTCAAGTTGTTCCCAACACCCACACCGTAATGCTCCCTATTGTTACCTTGTTACAACTTGTCTCAAGGTTGTTACAGGTTGTTATCAAGTTTTTATGACATGTTAGAGAGTTGTTACAACTTGTTCGAACGTTGTAGCGCCGTTGTACTTTCATCGTGTGTTTGGCGGGTTGTGACTTTAATAATAATAATAATAATAGTAACTATTATTTAATAATAATTCATTGTGTCGGGGGACAGGCAGCCTGTGTTTATATATACGTTAGGCTTACATCAAGGTCTTGTCGCAAGGGCGAACTACTGACCTCCCCCCCCCAGGATACAACACCACAAGAAGTTTACTAACTGCTGGGTACCTATTTACTGTGGGGTGAACAGCGGCATTAGGTGATAGGAAATGCTCTCAGCAATTTTTGTCTCGTCCGGTGCCCAACCACTTGGTCTGGACGGTAGATAGAAGGTCTCGCTTCATGCAGGTCAAAGTTCAATCCCCGACCGTCCAAATGATTGGGCACCATTCCTTTCCCCGTCCCGTGTTAAACCCTTATCCTGACCCCTTCCAAGAGCTATATCGTCGTAATGGCTTGGCGCTTTCTCCCTCTAATAATTCCCTCCCTCCCCTCCTCGGGATTCGAACCCGGAATTCCTTATTGTGAGTCGAGGAGGAACCCAAGTGTACTACTACTACAAATTAGCCAAACAGAGAGTGGAGGTGAGTCTTCACGGTGGTGGATAGTGACGCAACATATTGGCCAATATGAGAACTGTAGTTATCTAAAATTGACCCCAGGAATTAAACATGTGCAACACATGATTTTGGTTTGATTGGAATCAACCAATCAACCAGGTAACATGAAACATCAACACATGTCCAGTAACACCCAGCGCTAAGAAGAGTAAACTGTTACTCTTATTTCTGAACGGGTTTCCCTGTTCAGTAGTGCTCATTGTTCAGTGAGGCTCAATGTTCAATCAATTCAGCGTTCAGTGAGGTTCACTGTTCAGTCAAGTTCATTAATTTATAATTTGAAAACTTTTAATTATTTTTTCCTGGTGCAGTTTTCTCTTCCTCATGAACAATAGCTAAATTTACGGTGATCCAGACACAACTATCCTCTGTTCATGAGTGAAAACCTTCTTAAACATGACAGACAATGCCTTTCTTCCTGTCTTTCACTCTGACCTCACTATAAATGTTGCACTCATGCACCACAGATACATCTGACCTCACTATAAATGTTGCACTCATGCATTACAGATACATCTGACCTTGGGACAGAATATGGTATCTCCAGGTGGTGTCATAAGTCTTTTCCAGGTCAGAAAGGACAGTAACAACGGTGGTCTTTGCAGCAAAGGCAGTATGTATATAGACCTTCAAGTTCACCATTGACATCAGTCATGTTGCAGCACTTGCAAGAACAAAATTTAGAAGAGGAGATGTGGCGATAGTGTTCCAAGAACATCAGACGAACATTGACCATACGTTCAAAGAGTTTGCATACGCATCTCATGAGGGTAATGGGGCGAAAGTCCTTAGGGGATATCCCCCCAGCAACCCCCGGTTTCTGAATAGGGAGAACAACCGCATTGTGGGAACCGACCTGTGAGATTTATATATATTTAATTTATATGAATTTATATATATTTAATTTTTATGAATTTATATAGAATTTATATTTACGTTAATTTATATATGTCGATAGCAATTGGTATGATGTTAAGTGGACTGTATTTCTGCAATAATCTCACAAATCGCTCCTTACACACTAGGGGGGTTTATATTAAATTTATATATATGCAGCCAATCAAACTACAGTATTAACTACATATATTAGTAAATAAATTGGAGGTGCCTTATCTAATTGTACAGCAGGCTTAGTGCACCAGATATAACTAGGATGTAGACGCCAAATTATCCTCGTGTGAGGCTAGCTTCCATCCTCCTGGTAACTGATGTACCAAGATTATCTTGCTTCCTCTTCTTGTTCCTGTCAAAGGGCACTAGCTGTCATGCCGAAATCCTAATATATGACAGCTATATCAGAGAAAAAACTGTATATTAGATAAGATAAGGACCAAGGCTTAATTACCTGGGTTGAGTGATAAGTTTGTGTTCTAACTGGTTCACCCTTCATCTACCTAACATTAACTGGCCAGAAATAATTAGATAAACGGGTTTCGGTAAGACACTTCCCTTGTGGTTGATGACAGCGTGTTGATGATGGTAGAACACTTTGATCTCCATAACACTTCGTCCAAGAGAAATTATAGGAGCTGAACTCGCTCCAACGACTCGGTCTTAACAAACAATGGCTGACCTTCCTCACCACTGATGCCTGGCTCTCCTTGTCCAATGTCAGTAAGTGATAGAAGGGTCACATTTACTCTATTTTGATACTGATAATTAAGTTAATTCAAATGAGATGTTTTTATGATATTAAAAGTCCAAAGACAAATGTATTTAAGAATAATTCCCAACAGAATAGCTGGTGAATTTATAGTACTATGTGGCAATGATATCCCGTTTTCTATTGACGGAAAATTCCACTACAAGCTACATTTTCTATGGGTGACTTGTGTATACAACGGCAGCAATATTATCTGCCTATTGCATGTAATATTATTAAATGGTGTCGGGTTTTCCAACACGCATCGAGCTAGTCCTCAGGGACTGATGTCGACTCCCAGATACGGTTATCTGGGAATCATGACACATTCATTACATACTGAGACGCTCATGTAGGGAGATGACAAAGCATCTCATTATGAATGTCATCTGAGCCTAGTGTCGTAGAACTGCAGAGAACCAGAACAGATTGAAGTTCGGAGAGAGAGAAGGGATAGCTATAGGGAAGGCGTTATATATAGGCTTATGAAGAAGGAAGGACTGAGAAAGATACGAACCGGAGCTAACAGTCGAAAAATGGAAACCTATTTTAGTCGCGATCGTCACTGGATCCGCCATAAGAGTACCACGGAGGTAACCGGCCAGACATCTTGAACAAACTTACCCGCTATCATTCGGATTTTTGTCAAGATCTCCAGCAGAGGAGTATCGGATTTAATGGTGGAGACATAAGATTTCCAACTCTCACGTTTGCTATATAGAAGAGAGGACAAATGGTTCGAGAAGGCGGCCCCGGATGTTTGTCAAAGCATCACCCCCAGAGGATATGCCTACAGTGTAAATCACCCAACACGAGCACAGGTTCTGGTAAGGAGTCCAACCGGGTGCTTAAAATCAGGAAGAGAAAGTGGGACATTTGGGGGGAGATAAATGGAACAGACTGTATACCATTTACTCACAAAGATACGGGCTGCAGAACATCGGATATGCGACGAAAAATGTAGGGATATCAGTACGAATCAAGAGCGCAGTAGTGTTATGGGCCCCAGCAAAAGCTGGAGGGGGGGGGGGGATAGAAAGAAATGACCACGGGGAGCTGGTTGGCCGAGCGGACAGCACACTGGACTTGTGATCCTGTGGTCCCGAGTTCGATCCCAGGCGCCAGTGAGGAATGATGGGCAGAGTTTCTTTCACCCTATGCCCCTGTTACCTAGCAGTAAATAGGTACCTGGGAGTTAGTCAGCTGTCACAGGCTGCTTCCTGGGGGTGGAGGCCTGGTCAAGGACCGGGCCGCGGGGACACTAAAAAAGGCCCCGAAATCAACTCAAGTTAACCTCAAGATAACGAAAGTGATCAGGACGAGCATCAAGCGTCGACTCCTGGAGACATACACAAAGTGGTGAAAACTGTGTTATCAGAAGTTGGAGTTCATGGAAGTTGGCATAAAATCTACGAACATTCTATTGAAGTATAGACATTGTCAAAAGAAGAAAGAACAGCAACAGAGTACAAGAAGGAGAGCAAAGAAGAAGAACACAGCCTACTAAATAAGATCAGGATCAGGATCAGTGAAATCAGGGTTAGGAGGTTAAGGGGCATAGGTAAATTTAGCAATGACATGGTGGAGTCAAGGAGTGGGAGGACGGACAGCGTCCGGAGCTGGAGCAGGTAATGGAGAGGGGCGGTCATGGAATCGAGGGGGTGGGAGGGGGGGGGGCAGAGAACAGGGAAGCACGCTCAGCAAGGGCAGCAACCGCGAGAGAGAATCGAGGGCTAAAGGAACCTTTATAGCCGAGACAGGGGACTCGACCACGAAATGGAAGGGGATGCAATAAATAGAGAGAGATGTGCCAGCAGCAACGTACTGGGCGAGTCTCCATAGTTTCAACAGAAGGAGAATGGAAGCGTTCATCAACATGAAGAATGGTAGGAAGATCATGGACAACAGCCTGGACCGACAGGCGGCGTGGGGGCCCAGAGACAGGGGGGAGGGCTGGGAGAAGGATCGGAGGGATATGGGAAAGAAGACACAGGAGACACGGCAGACTGGGAAGGAAGGAGGGATATACCTGATGGAGGACCAGGAGGAGGACCCCTTGGTTCAGAACGTAAAGGAGCATGGGAGGAGTCAGTGAGCATGTCCGGGTCCAATGCCTGAAATGATTATAAGACTGAGAAAGGAGGGAAGGGCGAGGAGAGGTGGAACGCAACACACGAATCACATGTATAAGATATGCTAGTGAAAAAGGAGAACGGCGGACTTGGCGTCTCGTCTCAGGAAAAGACAAACGATCGCAGTGCTTCAAATTGAGAATGACTTCCCAAATTTTAGTGCATACAAGCGTGGGAGAAGGTAGGGTGGGCGTCACCGCAATTGAGACAGTGAACTGGGAAGAAGAGCACTCAGTCTTAGAGTGAACTAAGTGAACCGAGTCCCCCACACATGGGGCATAGAGACACTGCACTTGTGCATTTGAGGAGACAATGCCAAATTTCCAGCACTTATCGCAAAGTCAGGAGAGGGAATGTAATCCTGAATGAGTATATACATACATATATACATACATACATACATACATACATACATACATACATACATACATACATACATATGTACATACATACATACATACATTATACATTACATACATACATACATACATACATACATACATTACATACATACATACATACATACATACATCATACTACATACATACTGTGATGGCGTTCCCCCCCTTATATTTCTCCCACGCCAGCTGTAAGAGTCATATCCACTTTACTCGGCGTTCTCTACGTTCCGGGGAACAGTTTGACATGTGGGAGCATGAAGTTTTCTCGCGTTGGTGAGAAATTGGCAAAAGAAGAGTGTTTTGGCCAGTGGTTTAGGCCCTTTTGGACACCAAGATGGCGCTGGCCCCTACGTCCTCCAGCAAAACGTTATTGACGTCAGCGGCACCAGATTGGTCAAGAACGATGACGTATTACAGGGAGCCAATGAGAAACGCCCCTGGCAAGTATGACGTCACGAGTGCAAGGGGTGGGTCGGACGGCGCATCCAGTGGCGCCAAGGAGTTTGACACGACACGTCCGAGGAGGTCGGACGTGCGATCGGGGTCCTGTCAGTCTGACAGTTTTCACCCCAGTCCGGTGGATTTACGCGTCGCTGTAGTCTGTAAGCACCCTG
>WNGS01000399.1:56676-74374 GCA_020271785.1 Procambarus virginalis
CGGTCCAGTAACACGTCAGTGGTATGTGAGATTACGGTAATAGTGGCAGAGAGAACACTAATCAAATTTGGGTAACAGGCAGGTATGTGTCTCAATCACTCTCACTTTATATGGACCCAATAGCACCAAGTAATGGAAGGATAACACAACCACGAAGGTGGTTTGTATTTACTTAAAAGATTAAAGTATTCTATACACTGGACCAACAACAAGGCGATGAGTACATGAGCAGCAAATCACTCCCTCTTCATAAATCTGGAACACTACGCGATGGCAATATTCCCCACCGCCGTACTTTTCCCACACTCCAAATTCAGTATTATCGAGCGTTTTGGCAACTCGCGAGAGGCCACGCCCCATCACTATCGCTCACTTTACTTGTTGCTCACTATCTCGGCGTTAAGTGCCTATCATTTCTTCAGATTCACGGTAAACCACTACGCTGGCAATTCAACACAGTAAATCACTACAATGGTAATAAACACAGTAAGTCACTATAGTGTCAATAAACACAGTTAATCGCTGTAATGGCAATGAATACAGTAAATCACTGTACAACTGAATATACTATTCAATACTCCAGCATATATATAGATCACTTCATCAATATTAATAATAATGAGATAAATACTGGGCACACAGCCTTACACCAATAAATGGTACTTTTATATATAACTTCTCTGAACACAAACTTAAGTATTATTAGTCACATGAATGTAAATGTCCTCGACCACAGCAATCTCTTCATAAATCACAGGTCGCACTCACCACCACATATATATATTTCGTGAGAGCTCTCTACGCATCTCCCATCACAACTGTGACTTACTATGACATAGATATTGGTGAGCCCATGCTCACGACATAGAAGATATATCTGGCTAAATAGCCTGACTAAAGGGGAATGGGGAGGGAAAAACTGCATTACCTACCTTCCCCCATCAAAGATGTGGACAATTCAACTCTGTTTGAGGTTGAATTGAAGCTCCTCGGTCCCGGATCTCGACTCGTTGTAGGGAACGCCCCACACACACTGATGTCTCTCCAGGAACCAATTAACCAACCCCCCCAATAAAACGCGTCTTCTCCGCTACTCTTTTCTCTCTGCAAGGCTCCGTTTCCTCCACAACCTCTTAAAGTGTTCGAGTGGTCTCCTGGCCGTGTCCCGTTCTCCTCACAACTACTCGTCGTGCAGTTCTTTCTCACGGCTTGCAGTCATTCTGCTTCCTAGCGTTAAGTTCGTTCTTCTCCTGCTCACAGTGGATTGGCCCACCCACTACTCGTCACCTAAACTGGTGAAAGCTGCACAAGTCGTCCGGACGTCACTGCACAGATCTCACCTCTTAGCAATAGCACCTGCTCACATGGAGCATCTTATGCTGCTCGTTTCTCGTCAATTCTCTGCTTCTGTCCAACACATGGAATACAGGAGACCTCCGGGCCACTGGTGTGATACCGTCTGGGCCACTGGTGTGTTATTGTCTCAACCACTGGTGTGTTATGTCTCAACCACTGGTGTGTTATTGTCTCAAACCACTGGTGTGGTATTGTCTCAACCACTGGTGTGTTATTGTCTCAACCACTGGTGTGTTATTGTCTCAACCACTGGTGTGTTATTGTCTCAACCACTGGTGTTTACCGTCTGGGCCACTGGTGTGTTATTGTCTGGGCCACTGGTGTGATACCGTCTGGGCCACTGGTGTATTTGTCTGGGCCACTGGTGTGATACCGTCTGGCCACTGGTGTGTTATTGTCTCAACCACTGGTGTGTTATTGTCTCAACCACTGGTGTGTTATTGTCTCAACCACTGGTGTGTTATTGTCTGGGCCACTGGTGTGTTATTGTCTCAACCACTGGTGTGTTATTGTCTCAACCACTGGTGTGTTATTGTCTCACCACTGGTGTGTTATTGTCTGGGCCACTGGGTGTGTTATTGTCTGGACCAATGGTGTGTTATTGTCTCAACCACTGGTGTGTTACCGTCTGGGCCACTGGTGTGTTATTGTCTGGGCCACTGGTGTGTTACGTCTGGGCCACTGGTGTGTTATTGTCTGGGCCACTGGTGTTATTGTCTGGGCCACTGGTGTGTTATTGTCTGGGCCACTGGGTGTTACCGTCTGGGCCACTGGTGTGTTATTGTCTGGCCACTGGTGTGTTATTGTCTGGGCCATGGTGTGTTATTGTCTGGGCCACTGGTGTGTTATTGTCTGGGCCACTGGTGTGTTATTGTCTGGGCCACTGGTGTGTTATTGTCTGGGCCACTGGTGTGTTATTGTCTGGGCCACTGGTGTGTTATTGTCTGGGCCACTGGTGTGATAGCATCTCGTTACCAGCTCTGAATGTAAGTCAACATGGACTATTTCAAGAGCAAGTAGCAATTGCAGGTCCTCTGTTTGAACCCTTTTTTACAACTGGCACCCAATGTGTCAGGCTAAAGCAAGCCCAAGAGCTAAGTCTCAAGTGGCATTTTGCAAATTAATAGTAAAGGTAAAATTGTACTTAAAATTTGAGCCTATCCCACAAGTGAAAGAATTACTACGAAAAAAAAGTTGTTTTGTTTGCTCTGTTAAGTACGCATGTGTGTACAATAATGGTTGCCAGGGATGGCTCAGTGATAGTTATCTGGAAATTTATGTGGCTAACTACAGTCACTGTCTTATACACATAGGGTATTGCAACGCGGACTGCTCAACACTCGTCACTATATAATAAACATATACATGAGTACTACAAATTCTGCACCGCTGAATTCAGTACTACATCCTGCTGGAGACTTTAGAAATGACAGAGAAAACCTTTGGAGAAGGATGGGGATGAAGCCAACGTCTTGGCTAACTGGAGACACGCCCCCTAACCCAGGCATTGGCTGCCAGCTGTGAGCCACTAGATTCCTAGTGGCTCTAGGAGGATGCCAGGTTGTGTAACCTCTTGCACATCGTGGTCTGTGGGGTTAAGGTGCATGTTATTCTAATTTCATTGTGACGAGAGATTCTTAATTTCTGTGAAACATGTAATGAAAGTTCTCGTTAGCCCTTAAGTGTCCTAAGATGACTAAGAGGCTCTGGAGCATCTTAAAGCTTATCGTTAGGTTATTGGGGTACAGTACTTATATAATTGTCTGCCTTGAATGAGTCATAAGACATAAGGGAAGTCAAATGTGTAGCCATCATAGGAATGAGTGACTACAGTGTATTGACATTTAAGTATCTAGTGGAGGTGTGGGATATTATATCCAAGGATGGGATCAGAAAGGAAATGGCTGAATTAACGAAAAGGAAAATATGTCGAGATGAGAACTTCCTAATAGGAATACCATGGGAAACAGAACTCAGAGAAAAGACTATACAGGATATGATGGACTACGTAACACAGGAAGCCAGGAAGCTGCAGACAGGTTATCCCGGCCCAAAATGAGAAAAATTAAAAGCAACAGAAGACTCCATGGTTCAATCAGAAATGTAAGAAAGCAAAACAATTAAGTACAATAACATGAAGAAACTACAGAAATAATAGAACACCAGAGAGTTGGGAAGATACCTAAGGGGCAAAGAATGAGTACCTCAGAGTGAGGAGAGAAGTGCAGAGACAGTATGAAAATGACATCGCCAGTAAAGCTAAGACCAAACCAAAGCTGCTCCACAGCCACATCAAGAGGAAAACAGCAGTAAAGGAACAAGTGATGAAACTGAGAAAAGAGGAGAACAGATACACAGAGAATAAAAAGGATGTGTGTGAAGAACTCAAAAGGAGATTCCAGGTCTTCACAATAGAGCAAGGAGAAGTACCTGTACTGAGAGGAGGCTGTAAACAAATCAACCTTGGCGGAATTTGACCTCATCATTGATGAGGTCAAAAGGAATCAGTTGGAGCTGAATGTGACAAAGGCTGTAGAACCTGACAGAATCTCACCGTAGCTACTACAAGATGGTGCAGAAGCACTGTGTACCGCTCTCTATGGTGTATAACAGGTCATTTGAAGCATAAGACCTATCAGAAAGCTGGAAGACAGCTAATGTAGTCCCAATAAACAAAAAAGTGTGACAGGCAAGAGACACTGAACTACAGACTGGTTTCCCTAACCTGTATACCATGCAAGGTGATGGAGAATATCGTGAGGAAAAGGCTCGTAGAGCATCTGGAGAGAAGGAGCTTTGTAACACACCACCAACATGGGTTCAGAGATGGTAAATCGTACCTCACAGGTTTAATATAATTCTATGACAAAGCAACAAAAATTAGGCAAGAAAGAGAATTATGGGCAGACTGCATTTTCTTAGATTGTCAGAAAGCTTTGACACAGTACCCCATAAAAGGCTGTTACAAAAGTTTGGGAAACAGGCAGGAGTAAAAGGTAAGGTGCTCCAGTGGATAAGGAAGTATCTAAGCAATAGGAAACAGTTCCCCCGTGGCCTTGTGGTAAGACGCTTGCTTGGCGTTTCGCGAGCGCTTTGGCCTGGGTTTGGCCTAGCCGGGGAGGACTTACTCGGCGCCAGTCCTTAACTGTAGCCTCTGTTTACCCAACAGTAAAATGGGTAATCAAATACTTGGACCCATCCTGTTTCTGATATATAAAATGATCTTCCAGAGGGAATAGACACATTCCTCTCAATGTTTGCTGATGATGTTAAATTAATAAGAAAAATCAAGACAGACAAAGATAGACCGAGACTACAGGACAATCTGGACAAACTGGAAGAATGGTCTAGAATATTGCTACTACAGTTTAATTCAAGTAAGTGTAAAGTAATGAAATTAGGCGAAGAGAACAGGAGGCTGAACACAAGGTACCACCTGGGAGGTGAACTCCTGCAAGAGTCAAATAGAGAGAAAGATCTGGGGGTTGATATTACATCGAACCTGTCCCCAGAGGCCCACATCAAAGGGATATCAACAGCGGCATATGGATGATATGTTTGGCCATAATGATTGACCAACATAAGAACTACCTTTAAAAACACGTGGAAGGAATCATTCAGGACCTTTTATACCACTTTTATCAGACCAATCCTGGAGTATGCATCTTCAGATTGGAGTCCATACCTAGTTAAACACAAGAAAAAGTTAGAGAAGGTTAAGAAGTATGCCACAAGACTGGTCCCAGAACTAAGAGGTATGGGTTACGAGGAAAGGCTACGGGAGCTAAACCTCACGTCACTGGAAGACAGAAGAGTAAAGGGAGACATGATCACCAACTTCAACATTCTCATGAGAATTGACAGAGTGGACAGAAACAAACTATTTAACACGGGTGGAACACGAACAAGGGGACACAGGTGGAAACTTAGTACCCAAATGAGCCACAGAGACATTAGAAAGAACTTTTTCAGTGTCAGAGTAGTTAGTAAATGGAATGCACTAGGAAGTGATGTGGTGGAGGCTGACTCCATACACAGTTTCAAATGTGTATGGAGCCCAGTAGGTCAGGAATCTGTACACCAGTTGATTGACAGTTGAGAGGCGGGACCAAAGAGCTGAAGCTCAACCCCCGCAAAGCACAACTAGGTGGGTACACTTCGCTATGTAGTTGATGCTACCCTCGGAGTGCGTCAACCCACCTCCAGGTAACGAGAGGTGACTATGCCGTCGTAGTAATGACTTCACCATGCAGTTGGTCGCCCGTGACCAAGGTACTTGGTTGGCCCATGTCACGAGGACACTTAATGTAGGCATGGACAGTGACGAGTAATGTAGGCACGTACGGTGACCAATAATGTAGGCACGTACAGTGACCAGTAATGTAGGCACGCACAGTGACCAGTAATGTAGGCACGCACAGTGACCAGTAATGTAGGCACACACAGTGACCAGTAATGTAGGCACACACAGTGACCAGTAATGTAGGCACGTACAGTGACCAGTAATGTAGGCACGTACAGTGACCAGTAATGTAGGCACGTACAGTGACCAGTAATGTAGGCAGGCACAGTGACCAGTAATGTAGGCACGTACAGTGACCAGTAATGTAGGCACGTACAGTGACCAGTAATGTAGGCACATACAGTGACCAGTAATGTAGGCACACACAGTGACCAATAATGTAGGCAGGTACAGTGACCAGTAATGTAGACACGTACAGTGACCAGTAATGTGGGCACGTACAGTGACCAGTAATGTAGGCACGCACAGTGACCAGTAATGTAGGCACGTACAGTGACCAGTAATGTAGGCACGTACAGTGACCAGTAATGTAGGCACGTACAGTGACCAGTAATGTAGGCACGTACAGTGACCAGTAATGTAGGCACGTACAGTGACCAGTAATGTAGACACGTACAGTGACCAGTAATGTAGGCACGTACAGTGACCAGTAATGTAGGCCCGTACAGTGACGAGTAATGTAGGCACGTACAGTGACAAGTAATGAAGGCGCATACAGTGACCAGTAATGTAGGCACGTACAGTGACCAGTAATGTAGGCACGTACAGTGACGAGTAATGTAGGCACGTACAGTGACGAGTAATGTAGGCACGTACAGTGACGAGTAATGTAGGCACGTACAGTGACGAGTAATGTAGGCACGTACAGTGACGAGTAATGTAGGCACGTACAGTGACGAGTAATGTAGGCACATACAGTGATGAGTAATGTAGGCACATACAGTGATGAGTAATGTAGGCACATACAGTGACGAGTAATGTAGGCACATACAGTGATGAGTAATGTAGGCACATACAGTGATGAGTAATGTAGGCACATACAGTGACGAGTAATGTAGGCACATACAGTGATGAGTAATGTAGGCACATACAGTGACCAGTAATGTAGGCACGTACAGTGACCAGTAATGTAGGCACATACAGTGACCAGTAATGTAGGCACGTACAGTGATGAGTAATGTAGGCACTTACAGTGACGAGTAATGTAGGCACACACAGTGACCAGTAATGTAGGCACGTACAGTGACGAGTAATGTAGGCACATACAGTGATGAGTAATGTAGGCACATACAGTGACCAGTAATGTAGGCACGTACAGTGACGAGTAATGTAGGCACATACAGTGACGAGTAATGTAGGCACGTACAGTGACGAGTAATGTAGGCACATACAGTGATGAGTAATGTAGGCACATACAGTGACGAGTAATGTAGGCACATACAGTGATGAGTAATGTAGGCACATACAGTGACGAGTAATGTAGGCACATACAGTGATGAGTAATGTAGACACATACAGTGACGAGTAATGTAGGCACGTACAGTGATGAATAATGTAGGCACATACAGTGACCAGTAATGTAGGCACGTACAGTGATGAATAATGTAGGCACATACAGTGACCAGTAATGTAGGCACGTACAGTGATGAGTAATGTAGGCACATACAGTGATGAGTAATGTAGGCACATACAGTGACCAGTAATGTAGGCACGTACAGTGATGAGTAATGTAGGCACATACAGTGATGAGTAATGTAGACACATACAGTGACGAGTAATGTAGGCACGTACAGTGACGAGTAATGTAGGCACGTACAGTGACGAGTAATGTAGGCACGTACAGTGACGAGTAATGTAGGCACGTACAGTGACCAGTAATGTAGACACGTACAGTGACCAGTAATGTAGGCACGTACAGTGACCAGTAATGTAGGAACGTACAGTGACCAGTAATGTAGGCATGTACAGTGACCAGTAATGTAGGCACGTACAGTGACCAGTAATGTAGGCACGTACAGTGACGAGTAATGTAGGCACGTACGGTGACAAGTAATGAAGGCACGTACAGTGACGAGTAATGTAGGCACGTACAGTGATGAGTAATGTAGGCACGTACAGTGACGAGTAATGTAGGCACGTACAGTGACCAGTAATGTAGGCACGTACGGTGACAAGTAATGAAGGCACGTACAGTGACGAGTAATGTAGGCACGTACAGTGATGAGTAATGTAGGTACATACAGTGATGAGTAATGTAGGCACGTACAGTGACGAGTAATGTAGGCACGTACAGTGACGAGTAATGTAGGCACGTACAGTGACCAGTAATGTAGGCACGTGCAGTGACCAGTAATGTAGGCACGTACAGTGACCAGTAATGTAGGCACACACAGTGACCAGTAATGTAGGCACGTACAGTGACCAGTAATGTAGGCACGTGCAGTGACCAGTAATGTAGGCACGTACAGTGACAGTAATGTAGGCACACACAGTGACCAGTAATGTAGGCACGTACAGTGACCAGTAATGTAGGCACGTGCAGTGACCAGTAATGTAGGCCCGTACAGTGACGAGTAATGTAGGCACGTACAGTGACCAGTAATGTAGGCACGTGCAGTGACCAGTAATGTAGGCACGTACAGTGACCAGTAATGTAGGCACGTACAGTGACCAGTAATGTAGGCACGTACAGTGACCAGTAATGTAGGCACGTACAGTGACCAGTAATGTAGGCACGTGCAGTGACCAGTAATGTAGGCACGTACAGTGACCAGTAATGTAGGCACGTACAGTGACCAGTAATGTAGGCACGTACAGTGACCAGTAATGTAGGCACGTACAGTGACCAGTAATGTAGGCACGTACAGTGATGAGTAATGTAGGCACGTACAGTGATGAGTAATGTAGGCACGTACAGTGATGAGTAATGTAGGCACGTACAGTGACCAGTAATGTAGGCACGTACAGTGACAGTAATGTAGGCACGTACAGTGACGAGTAATGTAGGCACGTACAGTGACCAGTAATGTAGGCACGTACAGTGATGAGTAATGTAGGCACGTACAGTGACCAGTAATNCTGCCATCCCTGAACCCATGTTGATGCTGTGTTATAAAGTTCCTTCGCTCCAGATGCTCCACTACCTTTTTTCGCACAATCTTCTCCATCAGCCTGCATGGTATGCAGGTTAGGGACACTGGCCTGTCGTTCAGTGCCTCCTGTCTATCCCCTTGTATATCGGGACTACGTTAGCTGCTTCCCAAATATCTGGCAGTTCCCCTGTTGCCAGTGATTTATTACACACTATGGAGAGTGGTAGGCACAGTTCTTTTGCTCCTTCCTTTAGTATCCAAGGGGAGATTCCATCTGGGCCTATAGCCTTTGTCACATCCAACTCTAGTAAACACTTCCTTACTTCCCCGCTGGTAATCTCAAACTCTTCCAGTGGTTCCTGGTTAGCTATTCCCTCTCTTATCTCTGGCATTTCTCCTTGCTCTAAGGTGAAGGCCTCCTGGAATTTCTTATTCAGTTCCTCACACACTTCCTTATCATTTGTAGTGAATCCTTCCGCCCCTATCCTTATTTTCATAACCTGTTCCTTTACTGTTGTTTTTCTCCTGATGTGGCTATGCAACAATTTTGGCTGAGTTTTTTCCTTGCTTGTGATGTCATTTTCGTATTGTCTTTCTGCCTCTCTTCTCATCCTGACATTCATTCCTGGCATTCTGGTATCTTTCTCTGCTCTCCAGTGTCCTGTTATTCCTATAGTTTCTCCATGCCCTTTTACTTTGCTGCTTAGCTTGCCTACATCTCTGATTAAACCATGGGTTTCTCATCTTCATTTCACTGTTTTCCTTTTGGACTGGGACAATTCATTTCACAATTCATTTCACTGTTTTCCTTTTGGACTGGGACAAACTTGTTTGCTGCGTCCTTGCACTTCTGCGTGATGTAACCCATCATATCTTGGCCCGTCTTTCCCCCTAAACTCTGTTTCCCATGCTATATCTGTTAGGAATTTTCTTATCCCCTCATAGTTTCCCTTTCGGTATGCTAACCTTTTGGTTTCAGTATCCCTCCTCGAGTTCAATAACCCTTCTTCAATCAGGTACTCAAACACCAGTACACTGTGGTCGCTCATTCCTACTGGGTCCTCAAAACCTATTTCTCTTATGTCGGAGTCGTTCAGAGTGAAGACTAGGTCGAGTCTCGCTGGTTCGTCATTGCCTCTCATCCTTGTGGGTTCTCTGACATGCTGGGTTAAAACGTTTCTAGTCACCACCTCGAGTAGTTTGGCTCTCCACGTATCCTCGCCTCCATGCGGTTCCTTGTTCTCCCAGTCAATCCTTCCGTGATTGAAGTCGCCATGATGAGCAGGTGGGATCTATTTCTACAGGCAGCAGAGGCTGCCCTCTCAATTATAGTGTTAACTGCCATGTTGTTGTTTTCATACACTTGACTGGATCTTCTGTCATTTGGTGGAGGGTTGTATATTACTGCTACTACTATCCTTGGTCCTCCCATTGTCATGGTGCCTGCTATGTAGTCTCTGAACCTCTGTGTGTGTGTGTGAGCTCTGGCTCTTTGGTCCCGCCTCTCAACCGTCAATCAACAGGTGTACAGATTCCTGAGCCTATTGGGCTCTATCATATCTACACTTGAAACTGTGTATGGAGTCAGCCTCCACCACATCACTTCCTAATGCATTCCATTTGTCAACCACTCTGACACTAAAAAAGTTCTTTCTAATATCTCTGTGGCTCATTTGGGCACTCAGTTTCCACCTGTGTCCCCTTGTGCGTGTGCCCCTTGTGTTAAATAGCCTGTCTTTATCTACCCTATCAATTCCCGTCAGAATCTTGAATGTGGTGATCTTTCAGTGAAGTGAGGTTTAATTACCGTAGTCTCTCCTCGTAGCTCATACCTCTCAGCTCGGGTACTAGTCTGGTGGCAAACCTTTGAACCTTTTCCAGTTTAGTCTTATCCTTGACTAGATATGGACTCCATGCTGGGGCTGCATACTCCAGGATTGGCCTGACATATGTGGTATACAAAGTTCTGAATGATTCTTTACACAAGTTTCTGAATGCCGTTCGTATGTTGGCCAGCCTGGCATATGCCGCTGATGTTATCCTCTTGATATGGGCTGCAGGAGACAGGTCTGGCGTGATATCAACCCCCAAGTCTTTTTCTTTCTCTGACTCCTGAAGAATTTCTCTCCCAGATGATACCTTGTATCTGGCCTCCTGCTCCCTACACCTATCTTCATTACATTACATTTGGTTGGGTTAAACTCTAACAACCATTTGTTCGACCATTCCTTCAGCTTGTCTAGGTCTTCTTGAAGCCTCAAACAGTCCTCTTCTGTCTTAATCCTTCTCATAATTTTGGCATCGTCCGCAAACATTGAGAGAAATGAATCTATACCCTCCGGGAGATCATTTACATATATCAGAAACAAGATAGGACCGAGTACAGAGCCCTGTGGGACTCCACTGGTGACTTCACGCCAATCGGAGGTCTCACCCCTCACCGTAACTCTCTGCTTCCTATTGCTTAGGTACTCCCTTATCCACTGGAGCACCTTACCAGCTACACCTGCCTGTCTCTCCAGCTTATGTACCAGCCTCTTATGCGGTACTGTGTCAAAGGCTTTCCGACAATCCAAGAAAATGCAGTATGCCCAGCCCTCTCTTTCTTGCTTAATCTTTGTCACGGTCGTAGAATTCTATTAAGCCAGTCAGGCAAGATTTACCCTCCCTGAACCCATGTTGGCGATTTGTCACGAAGTCCCTTCTCTCCAGATGTGATACCAGGTTTTTTCTCACGATCTTCTCCATCACCTTGCATGGTATACAAGTCAAGGACACTGGCCTGTAGTTCAGTGCCTCTTGCCTGTCGCCCTTTTTGTATATTGGGACCACATTCGCCGTCTTCCATATTTCTGGTAGGTCTCCCGTCTCCAGTGATCTACTATACACTATGGAGAGTGGCAAGCAAAGTGCCTCTGCACACTCTTTCAGTACCCATGGCGAGATCCCGTCTGGACCAACAGCCTTTCTAACATCCAGATCCAGCAGGTGTCTCTTGACCTCCTCTCTCGTAATTTCGAACCCTTCCAAGGCCGCCTGGTTTACTTCCCTTTCTCCTAGCACAGTGACCTCACCTTGTTCTGTTGTGAAGACCTCCTGGAACCTCTTGTTGAGTTCTTCACACACCTCTTTGTCATTCTCTGTATACCTGTCCTCGCCTGTTCTAAGTTTCACTACCTGTTCTTTCACTGTTGTTTTCCTTCTGATGTGACTGTGGAGTAGCTTTGGTTCGGTCTTGGCTTTGTTTGCTATATCATTTTCATAACTTTTTTCTGCTTCTCTTCTCACCCTGACATACTCATTCCTGGTTCTCTGGTATCTCTCTCTGCTTTCTGGTGTTCTGTTATTCCGGAAGTTCCTCCACGCCCTTTTGTTCAGTTTCTTTGCTTCCATACATGCCCTATTATACCATGGATTCTTCTTTTGCTTCTCGGATTTTTCCTTTTGGGCCGGGATGTATCTGCTTACTGCCTCCTGACACTTTTGGGTGACATAGTCCATCATATCTTGTACAGACTTAGCTCTGAGGTCTGTGTCCCAAGGTATTTCCCTTAGGAAGCTTCTCTTCTCCTCATAATTTCCCTTTCGGTATGCCAGCCTTTTGTTCCTAGTTCTTTTTTGGGGGAGATAATTCCTAGCTCTACCAGGTACTCAAAGTTCAATACACTGTGATCACTCATTCCCAAGGGTGCTTCCATCTTGACTTCCCTTATATCCCACTCATTTAGGGTAAATATCAAATCAAGCATTGCTGGTTCATCTTCTCTCATTCTTGTTGGTTCCTTGATGTGCTGGCTTAGAAAGTTTCTTGTTGCCACGTCCAGCAGCTTAGCTCTCCATGTTTCTGGTCCTCCATGCGGGTCTCTGTTCTCCCAATCAATCTTCCTATGGTTGAAGTCTCTCATGATTAGTAGTCCAGATCCATTCCTGCTAGCAACAGAAGCTGCTCTCTCTATTATGTTAATGGGAGCGGACAGCACGCTGGACTTGTGATCCTGTGGTCCTGGGTTCGATCCCAGGCGCCGGCGAGAAACAATGGGGAAAGTGCTGTCACGGGCTGCTTCCTGGGGGTGGAGGCCTGGTCGAGGACTGGGCCGCGGGGACACTAAAAAGCCCCGAAATCATCTTAAGATAACCTCAAGATATGGTGGCCATGTTGTTTCTATCATATCCGGTCTGGGTCTTCTGTCATTTGTGTGTGTGTGTGTGTGTGTGTGTGTGTGTGTGTGTGTGTGGTGTGTTTGTGTGTGTGTGTACGTGTGTGTGTGTGTGTGTGTGTGTGTGTGTGTGTGGTGTGTGTGTGTGTGTGTGTGTGTGTGTGTGTGTACTCACCTAGTTGTACTCACCTAGTTGTGCTTGCGGGGGTTGAGCTCTGGCTCTTTGGTCCCGCCTCTCAACCGTCAATCACAGGTGTACAGTTTCCTGAGCCTAATGGGCTCTATCATATCTACACTTGAAACTGTGTATGGAGTCAGCCTCCACCACATCGCTTCCTAATGCATTCCATTTGTCANTTTGAAACCTTTTCCAGTTTAGTCTTATGCTTGAGATAGGGACTCCATGCTGGAGCCGCATACTCCAGGATTGGTCTGACATATGTGGTATATAATGTTCTGAAGATTCCTTACACAAGTTTCTAAAGGCCGTTCTTATGTTAGCCAACCTGGCATATGCTGCTGATGTTATCCTCTTGATATGAGCTTCAGGGGACAGGTCTGGCGTGATATCAACCCCCAGGTCTTCTCTCTCTCTGACTCTTGAAGTATTTCATCTCCCAAATGATACCTTGTATCTGGTCTCCTGCTTCCTACCCCTATCTTCATTACATTACATTTGCTTGGGTTAAACTCTAACAGCCATTTGTTCGACCATTCCTGCAGCTTGTCCAGGTCTTTTTGAAGTCTCAAGCTGTCCTCCTCTGTCTTAATCCTTCTCATAATTTTGGCGTCGTCAGCAAACATTGTGAGGAATGAGTCTATACCCTCTGGGAGATCATTTACGTATATCAGAAACAGGATAGGTCCAAGTACAGAGCCCAGTGGGACTCCACTGGTGACTTCACGCCAGTCTGAGGTCTCACCCCTCACTGTAACTCTCTGCTTCCTATTGCTTAGGTACTCCCTTATCCACTGGAGCGCCCTACCTGTTACTCCTGCCTGTTTCTCCAGCTTATGCATCAACCTTTTATGGGGTACTGTGTCAAAGGCTTTCCGACAGTCCAAAAATATGCAGTCCGCCCACCCTTCTCTTTCTTGCTTAATTCTTGTCACCTGATCGTAGAATTCTATCAAGCCTGTAAGGCAAGATTTACCCTCCCTGAACCCATGTTGATGGGTTGTCACGAAGTCTTCTCTCCAGATGTGTTACTAGGTTTTTTCTCACAATCTTCTCCATCACCTTGCATGGTATACAAGTTAAGGACACTGGCCTGTAGTTCAGTGCCTCTTGTCTGTCACCTTTTTGTATATTGGTACTACATTAGCAGTCTTCCATATTTCTGGTAGGTCCCCCGTTTCCAGTGACTTACTATACACTATGGAGAGTGGTAAGCAAAGTGCTCCTGCACACTCTTTCAATACCCATGGCGAGATTCCATCCGGCCCAACAGCTTTTCTCACATCCAGCTCCAATAGGTGCTTTTTGACCTCATCTCTTGTAATTTCGAACCTATCCAAGGTCACCTGAGGTGTGTGTGTGTGTGTGTGTGTGTGTGTGTGTGTGTGTGTGTGTGTGTGTACTCACCTAGGTGTACTCACCTAGTTTTGCTTGCGGGGGTTGAGCTCTGGCTCTTTGGTCCCGCCTCTCAACCGTCAATCAACAGGTGTAAAGGTTCCTGAGCCTATTGGGCTCTATCATATCTACACTTGAAACTGTGTATGGAGTCAGCCTCCACCACATCACTTCCTAATGCATTCCATTTGTCAACGATTCCGACACTATAAAAGTTTCACTTTCTAATATCTCTGTGATATTAGATAACACTTTCTAATATCTCTGTGGCTCATTTGGGCACTCAGTTTCCACCTGTGTCTCCTAGTGCGTGTGCCCCTTGTGTTAAATAGCCTGTGTGTGTGTGTGTGTGTGTGTGTGTGTGTGTGTGTGTGTGTGTGTGTGTTTTAAATGTGTTTATAGAGTTTGCGTTTAGTGTGTTTTGTGTGGTTGTGTTGTGGGTCCAATATAAATACGATACAATCAACCACTTCCCATTATGTATTGGGTAAAATATCAAGTAAAAAAACTGATAAATGAGCCATAACATTCACCTAATCAGGATTGGTTAATAAGCAACTACATGTCCATTTACGAAACCTGTACATCTTTCCTTAATCACAATGGCTTATTTTGTATCTGAGAAATAGATTATGAAATCGGAGGCATTGTGAGGTTGTCTGTAACAACAAGAACCTTCCGTTGCGACGTTTCCAAGCTCATATACTGTTCAGTATATATAGAGACTAAGCTGCCATTATCTAGAAAAGATATACAGGTTTCGTAAGAGGATACGTATATACTAGATAAATCTTGGCCACTCACCCCAAAGCTGAGCTGGTGTACGTATCACAGGTCAGGGAGGAGGAGGAGGAGGAGGGTGTTCGTGAGAGCCTTCACACACTCGATGATAGATTCTGACTTCATACTTCAATGATGTTTTTTCCTCTAATTGCTCGTTTATTTGTGTGTTTTTTTCCAGAGGAAGTGGCAGAGGCCCAGGGTGAGTAGTGTAACCCGAGTCCTGTAATGTTGCAGGTGAGTCCTGTAATGTTGCAGGTGAGTCCTGTAATGTAGCAGGTGAGTCCTGTGATGTAGCGGGTGAGTCCTGTAATGTTGCAGGTGAGTCCTGTAATGTAGCAGGTGAGTCCTGTAATGTAGCAGGTGAGTCCTGTAATGTTGCAGGTGAGTCCTGTAATGTAGCAGGTGAGTCCTGTGATGTAGCGGGTGAGTCCTGTAATGTAGCAGGTGAGTCCTGTAATGTAGCAGGTGAGTCCTGTAATGTAGCAGGTGAGTCCTGTAATGTTGCACGTGAGTCCTGTAATGTTGCAGGTGAGTCCTGTAATGTTGCAGGTGAGTCCTGTAATGTAGCGGGTGAGTCCTGTAATGTAGCGGGTGAGTCCTGTAATGTAGCAGGTGAGTCCTGTAATGTAGCAGGTGAGTCCTGTAATGTCCCATAATGTTGAGTCACCCCCCCTCCCCCCCCTCTAGTGCATTCCATTCAGTATGACTCGTGTTTTAAAGGAGTGGCGTTTGTTATGGAATTCAGCCTATATTCCCCTATTCCCGTATATGAGTCATATTTCTCTATCTTTACATATCTTGAAGAAGTTTTAGTTAATTTTGTGACACTTGAAAGGAACCAAGGTGGTGAGGCTAGGACATGACTCCATCATCAAAATAGCAGAGTAGTTCGCTAGGGAGGAGAGCTTTCCCGCTCGGGGAGATACCTGAGTGCATGCTGGGTAGAGCGTCAGGTGTGCCGTGAATGGTTGGCATCAGGGGCTTGGCCAGATCGACCAATGGTGTTGCGCCCCGGGCCTGACATAGCATGACGTCAGGCGCCCCTGCAGAGGAAGGCGGGAGATCTGGGTCACTCGCTACCATGGGTCCTGCTCGGAGGAGGTGCGCTCGAGCAATTAATCGTTCTGCATAGGTATAGGCTTCAAGACAGTGCAAATTCTATCAGCTACTGTGTGCTAACGAAGAGGGAGGCTTGTCAACTCCCGAAGGTTGGGTTCGGTGGGGCTGAGGTGCTCCGCAGAGGTGAACAGTAGCACCTAGGGACGGGAGTCGGGCCCCATCAGTGAGGAGGTGTAGAGTGGTGGGAGCTGCAGCACTCCAGGGCGGATACCGTCGAGCGCTCTAGAGGGGCCCGACTCCTCTTAATTAAGGCAGAATACCCGGAGTGGAAATTGCCGATTCTGTCGGAATCACACCAGTATTGTCAACACCCCAGTATTGTCAGCACCTCAGTATTGTCAACACCCCAGTATTGTCAGCACCTCAGTATTGTCAGCACCTCAGTATTGTCAGCACCTCAGTATTGTCAGCACCTCAGTATTGTCAACACCCCAGTATTGTCAGCACCTCAGTATTGTCAGCACCTCAGTATTGTCAGCACCCCAGTATTGTCAGCACCCCAGTATTGTCAACACCCCAGTATTGTCAACACTCCAGTATTGTCAACACCCCAGTATTGTCAACACTCCAGTATTGTCAACACCCAGTATTGTCAGCACCCCAGTATTGTCAACACCCCAGTATTGTCAACACCCCAGTATTGTCACACCCCAGTATTGTCAGCACCCCAGTATTGTCAACACCCCAGTATTGTCAACACCCCAGTATTGTCAGCACCCCAGTATTGTCAGCACCCCAGTATTGTCAACACCCCAGTATTGTCAACACTCCAGTATTGTCAGCACCCCAGTATTGTCAGCACCCCAGTATTGTCAACACCCCAGTATTGTCAACACTCCAGTATTGTCAACACTCCAGTATTGTCAACACCCCAGTATTGTCAACACCCCAGTATTGTCAACACTCCAGTATTGTCAACACCCCAGTATTGTCAGCACCCCAGTATTGTCAACACCCCAGTATTGTCAACACCCCAGTATTGTCAACACTCAGTATTGTCAACACCCAGTATTGTCAACACCCCAGTATTGTCAACACTCCAGTATTGTCAACACCCCAGTATTGTCAACACCCCAGTATTGTCAACACCTCAGTATTGTCAGCACCCCAGTATTGTCAACACCTCAGTATTGTCAACACTCCAGTATTGTCAGCACCCCAGTATTGTCAACACTCCAGTATTGTCAACACCCCAGTATTGTCAACACCCCAGTATTGTCAACACCCCAGTATTGTCAGCACCCCAGTATTGTCAACACCTCAGTATTGTCAACACTCCAGTATTGTCAACACCCCAGTATTGTCAACACCCCAG
>WNGS01000400.1:0-10077 GCA_020271785.1 Procambarus virginalis
TATGAAGTATCTGAGATTGTTATGTCTCTGATTAGTTCATCATTGTTTGTGAATAACAAGTCTAGTGTGTTTTCGTTCCTAGTTGGTTCTGTAATCTGTTGATTGAGCGAGAATTTGTCACAGAATCTCAAAAGTTCTCTGACTGTGGCTGGTTATTTCCCGGGTCATTCCCTGCTATGATATTTGTGTTTGCCATTCTCCATCTTAGACTCGGTAAATTGAAATCTCCAAGGAAGATAATATCTGGAGCTGGGTTTGCTAGGTCATCAAGTATGTTCTCTATTTTGTGCATCTGCTCTGTGAATTCCTCAACCGTTGTATCTGGCGGTTTATATATTAGAATAATATTAGGTTTAGTTTCTCTACCTTAATTCCAAGTACCTCTACCACCTCATTAGTTGAGTTTAGTAGTTCTGTGCATACCAGGTCCTCTTTAATATACAGACCTACTCCTCCATTTGACCTAGTTTTTCTATCACATCTGTATAAATTATAATTTGGAATCCAGATTTCACCATCCATGTAATCTTTTGTATGAGTTTCCGTGAATGCCCAAATATGGAGTTTGACTCTAATAGGAGACCATTTATGAACTTGACTTTATTTCTTGACTTTGGCTTTAGACCTTGAATGTTCGCAAAAATGAATGATTGTCCATATTGTGTGTCACTTCTGGAAGGTTTTGGTGGTTCTCCCTCCTCTCTACCCTGACCCAGGGTGTGTTGTTGTGGCAATGGTTTGTCCAGTTTTGGAAGTGATATTGGGGAGTGTGGTAGTCTCTGTGTAGTTGGGGGGTGTAGTATGTGTGGGCTTGATGACGAAATGTAGTCCAGTCTCGGGCATTTCCCCCTCTCCATCCGTACTCCTGCCACGTTTCTGCCTGTCTGTTTCTCCCTCTGTTTCTGCCTGCCTCTAAAAAATGTTCAGGGCTATTATATTGGACTTCCTCTCTTATATAGCGCTGTGTACCTCTGACGTGGAAATCGGGGCAATGAAGATCGTAGCATTTCCTCTCATTAACTGAGAGTTTGCATAGCTTAGGGTGAAAATATCTACACTCAGTATCAAAACGACATCTGCCTTTCCCTAACCAGTTCCGGCATTTCCGTGGGTGCATGAATGAGCATTCCGTGCCTCTGGGCCCATATCTGCACTGTCCTTTTGCATAATACCTGCAAATATTTTCATCTGTGATTGCATTATTCTTGTTTGTATCCGTGTACGACTTGGCTACCTCTGTGATTTTTGTTCCAACTTTCTCGTTTCTGCATTTATTCTCGGTATTACCCTTATCTTTCGCCTTGTTGCTTTCGTCTTTCTCATTCGTCTCATTTTTTATCTCCTTATTCATATCACCAGTTTGCTCTACAATATTGCCTTCATTTTTGTGTACCTCGACGCTATGTCCTTCTACATTGCTACTTTGACTCTCTAAATTCTCAATCCCTGGGTTGTGCTCAGAGTTCGTTGCTGTCTTTATATACTCTGCATATATTCTGGTAGTTTTGTGTGAATTGTAGCCTGTGTACTTCAGGAATGTCATTCATTAGTTTGGCAATGTTTTCCCACACCTGTCTGTCACTTTCACAGATCCAGTAGGTACCTTCCCGGTTTGCATATTGTGTAGGTAATCCTGTACAACTCAGGTGAAATCTTATGTTACAAATATTACATACAATGCCTACAACAGTCTTCCGAAGTGCCTTATGGCAGCCTCCACACACCTCCATGTTGGGTTTGTGATGTTATAATATTATATGCATATATTATAATATTATATATATGTATATATAATATGTATACAGTATATTTATAATATTACATATGTTTATTTGTTAAAGTTTATGTGGGGGTACTTATCGCCTTGTGGAGAAAATATGGTCCTCTTGGGACCGTATAGTTGACCGTTGTTGTCCCAGGTCGGGGGCAGGATGTCACCGGTTGCCAGTTACTTGATTTATACACTGATTATTTGCCTGTATTTTCCTAAGGGAATTTCTGCTTTCTTCCGGCTTACAATGTTATTAACTTACTCTATTACTAGTTCCTAAACCTACTTGCCCATATTACAGTATATATTGCTGGTATATTATCACTGAGGGAGTATACTGTTACTGAGGGACTCCCTTACACTGTGTAGGCCTCGTGGCTGTGATGTAAACACAAGTGTGATGCCTCCTCCACAACTTTACATTTATACTTTTTCATGTACAATTCTCTAACACTATTCACTAATTTATATGTTATGTTACACGTTCCACTTCACTGTTCACCGTATCACTGCTCGCTATATTTGATATATATCGCTTTTGCCTGTACACATGAGCCTGGTGGCACTGGCTCACCACGTGGGACCACGTTTATTCTGTATTTAACTCAAAGTTCCATTTTTTAATTTCTGTATTCAACTTTCCTACGGGTCACTATGCACTGGGTGATCACTGTGGCCGTAATCCATAGTTGTAATCCTAAAAAATCCCGGTTTATT
The DNA here is from genome assembly GCA_020271785.1 of Procambarus virginalis. Lineage (NCBI taxonomy): Eukaryota > Metazoa > Arthropoda > Malacostraca > Decapoda > Cambaridae > Procambarus > Procambarus virginalis. The sequence goes on from WNGS01000400.1 coordinate 2,489, forward strand.
CCAGTGTTTTCACGGAGCGCGACGACGACACGTCTGTCCCCTAACCCGCGAACCCGCGAACCCCTTAATCGAGAAAAATCGATATCACACCAAACCTGTCTCCTGAAGCCCACATAAAAAGAATTACGTCTGCGGCATGTGCGAGGCTGGCTAACATCAGAACAGCCTTCAGGAACTTGTGTAAGGAATCATTCAGAATCTTATATACCGCATATGTAAGACCAATCCTGGAATATGCTGCCCCAGCATGGAGCCCATACCTTGTCAAGCACAAGACGAAGCTGGAAAAAGTTCAAAGATATGACACTAGAATAGTCCCAGAACTAAGAGGCATGAGTTACGAGGAAAGGCTGCGGGAAATGCACATTACGACACTGGAAGACAGAAGAGTAAGGGGAGACATGATCACTACCTACAAAATCCTCAGGGAAATCGACCGGGTAGACAAGGATAAACTATTCAACACTGGTGGGACGCGAACAAGGGGACACAGGTGGAAACTGAGTACCCACATGAGCCACAGGGACGTTAGAAGGAACTTTTTCAGTGTCAAAGTAGTTAACGGATGGAATGCATTAGGCAGTGATGTGGTGAAGAGTAGTGGGGAGTATGACTACGACCGGCTGTTTTCATTTTTTCCTGGGTCGGTCGTAGCACCAGGTTTTTTTCCTGTTTTTCCCCCGGCTGGTGGTAGGTCCCGGGGTGTTTTTAAATTTTTTTCCAAGGCCGGTCATAGCATCAGGGTTTTTCTCGATTTTTTTTCCTGGGCCGGTCGTAGCATAATGTTTTTTTTTCGATTTTTTCCTGGGCCGGTCGTCGCATCAGGGTTTTTCTTGATTTTTTTTCCTGGGCCGGTCGTAGTATCAGGGTTTTTCTCGATTTTTTTTTCCAAGGCCGATCGTAGCATCATAGGTTTTCTCAATTTTTTTCTAAGGCTGGTCGTAGCATCATGGGTTTTCTCGATTTTTTCCCAAGCCGGTACTTGTTCCCTGCCATTTTCGCTCAAGGGGATTAAACGGCCGCCTTCAGTCATCCGCAAATTTCGTTAGCTCAGTGACCCTGCACAGGCACGTTCAAGGGGATTAAAAAGCTGGTCTACGCACCTCCGGTTTCAAGAACTTTTTTCAGGACCAGTCTACGCACCCTAGGTTTTACGATCTTTTTTTTTTCCCAGGGGGCCGGTCTAAACACCCTGGGTTTTGCAAACTTTTCTTTCCCAGGGGCCGGTCTATGCACCCTGGGTTTTCTCAATTTTTTCTACAAGTCGCTCTATGGCCCCTGCCATTTAGCTCAAGGGGATTAAAAGGCCGGTCCCTGTCATAGTCGTATTTCATTACCCCAGTGACCCTTGCACAGACATCACTAATGGTCAATGACGTCACCAGGTAGCCGCTCAGTGACCCTGCAAAGGTACATTCAAGGAGATTAAGAAGACGTGACTTGGCGTACCAGTTTTTAGTTACCTCTGCTAGTGATTGCCTTATAGTTCATGAATCCATTCAGTCACACCTCTATCATGTCATTCCTATTTATTCTTCGCCTTTCTAGAGAATGTAATTTAAGCTTTGTCAATCTTTCTTTGGAGATTGCTTATTGAGCATAGGGCAAAATAAAATTGAAAACCCCACTATCATCCATTTGTATGAAAACAGTCCCCTGCCAGGCGTGGTGACTTCAATGCGATTTCAGTAGTAATCCAATATTACTGCATAAACGCATAAATATATATGCACGTGCATAAATATATATGCACATCTCACATTCTCTCAAAAAACATGCCTCCCCCACACCTTGCTGTAGAATATAACAAATCAAAATACTCGTTCAGTGTACATATATATGGACTACATTGAGTGAAAGTCTCTCATGTTTTGGAATAAGGCCTTCTGCAGTTACCTTCTTTTCTGACGTCATCATCCCTAATGCGGTCCGAGACACTTCTAGCCAACGTGCTAAGTGGGGATACTAGGAAGTTCACACATTAGTGCGATCTCTTAATCACTCCCAATACCTCAACTGTACTCTGTGCTTCATCAGAGTCGATATTCAGGTACCTTTGCTCATATTTTCGCTCATTGCTCATATTTTCTGTTATTCATTTCATAAACCCTATCAAACCATTCTAACCTAACTTATTATGTAACAAACAAATACATTCTACAGACCAGTTGTTGTTGTTTAGCGACATCACGAAAAGCGACCTCAGGTATGAGAATAAGGTATTGCTTGCCATTAGCATATAGGTGTCAAGGTATCACAGCACCTGACTGGTCAACTATGTATGACGTCACCAGATGGCCAATGTGGCCTTTACATATACAAATAGGACGCTAGTGTTTTTCATGTTATTATTCAAAAATGGCTAGACTAACCATCTGCACCTAACCTAATCAGAGGTTTAAGAATATACATTTTAATCATCCACAACTATAATTATTATTCGGTAATAAGTGCAAAAGTATAACAGCAACCCAAATGTTGTACCGCAATTTAAGCAGAATCGTACATCTGGCAGCATAGCAGGTGAGCTGAACATAAGAATAAAGGCAACTGCAGAAGTCCTATTGGCCCATACGAGGCAGCTCCTATATATTTCCACCCAATCTCATTCATATTCATGTTCACCTTATGCTTAAAACAACCAAGGGATCCCACTTAAAGTTTTAGTTTACAAAATAGGTTTAATAAATAGCTCTCAATCTAGTTGTATACACAACAACAATTATGAAACCCTATAGCTAGATATCGTGCTATAATCCACAAGTATTTACCACACATCTGAAAGTAGAGCGGATTAGTCGCTGTGGTCATAGGCTAGTCAACTGTCCTCACATCCATCAAATAGCTATCCGAATGTCGCACCTCAATTCATCCATCTAGCAACTCAGCTCACTACTCAACAGGCACTGAGGCGCTACTCACCAGGCACTGAGGCACAATTCACCAGGCACTACTCACCAGGCACTGATGCACTACTCACCAGGCACTGAGGCACTACTCACCAGGCACTACTCACCAGACACTGAGGCACTACTCACCAGCCACTACTCACCAGGCACTGATGCACTACTCACCAGGCACTGAGGCACTACTCACCAGGCACTACTCACCAGGCACTGAGGCACTACTCACCAGGCACTACTCACCAGGCACTACTCACCAGGCACTGATGCACTACTCACCAGGCACTGAGGCACTACTCACCAGGCACTGAGGCACTACTCACCAGGCACTACTCACCAGGCACTACTCACCAGGCACTGAGGCACTAATCACCAGGAACTGAGGCACTACTCACCAGGCACTACTCACCAGGCACTACTCACCAGCCACTACTCACCAGGCACTGAGGCACTACTCACCAGGCACTGAGGCACTACTCACCAGGCACTACTCACCAGCCACTACTCACCAAGCACTACTCACCAGGCACTACTCACCAGGCACTACTCACCAGGCACTGAGGCCCTACTCACCAGGCACTGAGGCACTACTCACCAGGCACTGAGGCACAACTCACCAGGCACTGAGGCACTACTCACCAGGCACTGAGGCACTACTCACCAGGCACTGAGGCACTACTCACCAGGCACTGATGCACTACTCACCAGGCACTGAGGCACTACTCACCAGGCACTGAGGCACTACTCACCAGGCACTACTCACCAGGCACTACTCACCAGGCACTGAGGCACTACTCACCAGGCACTGAGGCACTACTCACCAGGCACTACTCACCAGACACTGAGGCACTACTCACCAGGCACTGAGGCACTACTCACCAGGCACTACTCACCAGGCACTGAGGCACTACTCACCAGGCACTACTCACCAGGCACTGAGGCACTAATCACCAGGAACTGAGGCACTACTCACCAGGCACTACTCACCAGCCACTACTCACCAGGCACTGAGGCACTACTCACCAGGCACTGAGGCACTACTCACCAGGCACTGATGCACTACTCACCAGGCACTGAGGCACTACTCACCAGGCACTGAGGCACTACTCACCAGGCACTACTCACCAGCCACTACTCACCAGGCACTGAGGCACTACTCACCAGGCACTGAGGCACTACTCACCAGGCACTACTCACCAGCCACTACTCACCAAGCACTACTCACCAGGCACTACTCACCAGGCACTACTCACCAGGCACTGAGGCCCTACTCACCAGGCACTGAGGCACTACTCACCAGACACTGAGGCACTACTCACCAGGCACTGAGGCACTACTCACCAGGCACTGAGGCACTACTCACCAGGCACTGAGGCACTACTCACCAGGCACTACTCACCAGGCACTACTCGCCAGGCACTGAGGCACTACTCACCAGGCACTGAGGCACTACTCACCAGGCATACTCACCAGGCACTGAGGCACTACTCACCAGGCACTACTCACCAGGCACAACTCACCAGGCACTACTCACCAGCCACTACTCACCAGGCACTACTCACCAGGCACTACTCACCAGGCACTGAGGCACTACTCACCAGGCACTGAGGCACTACTCACCAGGCACTACTCACCAGGCACTGAGGCACTACTCACCAGGCACTGAGGCACTACTCACCAGGCACTACTCACCAGGCACTACTCACCAGGCACTACTCACCAGGCACTACTCACCAGGCACTGAGGCACTACTCACCAGGCACTGAGGCACTACTCACCAGGCACTGAGGCACTACTCACCAGCCACTACTCACCAGGCACTGAGGCACTACTCACCAGGCACTGAGGCACTACTCACCAGCCATAACTCACCAGGCACTACTCACCAGGCACTACTCACCAGGCACTGAGGCACTACTCACCAGGCACTACTCACCAGGCACTACTTACCAGCCACTACTCACCAGGCACTACTCACCAGGCACTACTCACCACGCACTGAGGCACTACTCACCAGGCACTGAGGCACTACTCACCAGGCACTGAGGCACTACTCACCAGGCACTGAGGCACTACTCACCAGACACTGAGGCACTACTCACCAGACACTGAGGCACTACTCACCACGCACTGAGGCACTACTCACCACGCACTGAGGCACTACTCACCAGGCACTGAGGCACTACTCACCAGACACTGAGGCACTACTCACCAGGCACTGAGGCACTACTCACCAGGCACTGAGGCACTACTCACCAGCACTGAGGCACTACTCACCACGCACTGAGGCACTACTCACCAGCCACTACTCACCAGGCACTACTCACCAGGCACTGAGGCACTACTCACCAGGCACTACTCACCAGACACTGAGGCACTACTCACCAGGCACTACTCACCAGACACTGAGGCACTACTCACCAGGCACTGAGGCACTACTCACCAGGCACTGAGGCACTACTCACCAGGCACTGAGGCACTACTCACCAGGCACTACTCACCAGGCACTGAGGCACTACTCACCAGGCACTGAGGCACTACTCACCAGGAACTACTCACCAGGCACTGAGGCACTACTCACCAGGCACTGAGGCACTACTCACCAGACACTGAGGCACTACTCACCAGACACTGAGGCACTACTCACCAGACACTGAGGCACTACTCACCAGACACTGAGGCACTACTCACCAGACACTGAGGCACTACTCACCAGACACTGAGGCACTACTCACCAGACACTGAGGCACTACTCACCAGGCACTACTCACCAGACACTGAGGCACTACTCACCAGACACTGAGGCACTACTCACCAGACACTGAGGCACTACTCACCAGACACTGAGGCACTACTCACCAGGCACTGAGGCACTACTCACCAGACACTGAGGCACTACTCACCAGACACTGAGGCACTACTCACCAGACACTGAGGCACTACTCACCAGACACTGAGGCACTACTCACCAGCACTGAGGCACTACTCACCAGGCACTGAGGCACTACTCACCAGACACTGAGGCACTACTCACCAGCCACTACTCACCAGGCACTGAGGCACTACTCACCAGGCACTGAGGCACTACTCACCAGGCACTGAGGCACTACTCACCAGGCACTGAGGCACTACTCACCAGGCACTGAGGCACTACTCACCAGGCACTACTCACCAGCCACTACTCACCAGGCACTACTCACCAGCACTACTCACCAGGCACTGAGGCACTACTCACCAGGCACTGAGGCACTACTCACCAGGCACTACTCACCAGCACTACTCACCAAGCACTACTCACCAGGCACTACTCACCAGGCACTACTCACCAGGCACTGAGGCACTACTCACCAGGCACTGAGGCACTACTCACCAGACACTGAGGCACTACTCACCAGGCACTGAGGCACTACTCACCAGGCACTGAGGCACTACTCACCAGGCACTGAGGCACTACTCACCAGGCACTACTCACCAGGCACTACTCACCAGGCACTGAGGCACTACTCACCAGGCACTGAGGCACTACTCACCAGGCACTACTCACCAGGCACTGAGGCACTACTCACCAGGCACTACTCACCAGGCACTACTCACCAGGCACTACTCACCAGCACTACTCACCAGGCACTACTCACCAGGCACTACTCACCAGGCACTGAGGCACTACTCACCAGGCACTGAGGCACTACTCACCAGCCACTACTCACCAGGCACTACTCACCAGGCACTACTCACCAGGCACTGAGGCACTACTCACCAGGCACTGAGGCACTACTCACCAGGCACTACTCACCAGGCACTGAGGCACTACTCACCAGGCACTGAGGCACTACTCACCAGGCACTGAGGCACTACTCACCAGGCACTACTCACCAGGCACTACTCACCAGGCACTACTCACCAGGCACTGAGGCACTACTCACCAGGCACTGAGGCACTACTCACCAGGCACTGAGGCACTACTCACCAGCCACTACTCACCAGGCACTGAGGCACTACTCACCAGGCACTGAGGCACTACTCACCAGCCACTACTCACCAGGCACTACTCACCAGGCACTACTCACCAGGCACTGAGGCACTACTCACCAGGCACTACTCACCAGGCACTACTCACCAGCCACTACTCACCAGGCACTACTCACCAGGCACTACTCACCACGCACTGAGGCACTACTCACCAGGCACTGAGGCACTACTCACCAGGCACTGAGGCACTACTCACCAGGCACTGAGGCACTACTCACCAGACACTGAGGCACTACTCACCAGACACTGAGGCACTACTCACCAGCACTGAGGCACTACTCACCACGCACTGAGGCACTACTCACCAGGCACTGAGGCACTACTCACCAGACACTGAGGCACTACTCACCAGGCACTGAGGCACTACTCACCAGGCACTGAGGCACTACTCACCAGCACTGAGGCACTACTCACCAGGCACTGAGGCACTACTCACCAGGCACTACTCACCAGGCACTACTCACCAGGCACTGAGGCACTACTCACCAGGCACTACTCACCAGACACTGAGGCACTACTCACCAGGCACTACTCACCAGACACTGAGGCACTACTCACCAGCCACTGAGGCACTACTCACCAGGCACTGAGGCACTACTCACCAGGCACTGAGGCACTACTCACCAGGCACTACTCACCAGGCACTGAGGCACTACT
>WNGS01000402.1:33196-88688 GCA_020271785.1 Procambarus virginalis
ACTCATGAAATGGATTGAAGACTACCTCACCGTAAGGAAAGCCAAGGTCTACTTCAATGGAGCAGTCTCCAGAACAATGAATATGGAACTCGTTACCCCCAAGGGGAGTCTTAAGTCCCAACATTTTCAATGTACTTATGAACGCATTTCAAATATTGACTTTCCGGAAGGAAAACAAGCTGGATATGCAGATGATGTTCTAATACAAGCTCCCACCTTGGGAAAATTAAACAGTCCATTGAACTCCTCGGAAGGAAATGTACTCACCTAATTGTGCTTGCGGGGGGGTTGTGCTTTGGCTCTTTGGTCCCGCCTCTCAACTGTCAATCAACTGGTGTACAGATTCCTGAGCCTACTGGGCTCTGTCATATCTACACTTGAAACTGTGTATGGAGTCAGCCTCCACAACATCACTGCCTAGTGCATTCCATTTATTAACTACTCTGACACTGAAAAAATTCTTTCTAACGTCTCTGTGGCTCATCTGGGTACTAAGTTTCCACCTGTGTCCCCTTGTTCGTGTCCCACCCGTGCTGAAGAGTTTGTCTTTGTCCACCCTGTCAATTCCCCTGAGAATTTTGTAGGTGGTTATCATGTCTCCCCTTACTCTTCTGTTTTCCAGGGATGTGAGGTTCAGCTCCTTGAGCAGTCCCAAAATGTATTGAGCTCGGTTTCACTCTCTCCACAAACAAGACAAAAGCATACTCTCATCACAAGCGGGGAGAAAATGAAGAACTACAAATTAATGGTGTAACACTTGAATGGGTTGACCACTATCGGTTCCTCGGCGTCACTGTCGGCTCTAACAAGGGGAAGAAAGAGGAGCTCAACCAACTCATAGGAACATGCAAAAGTCGACTCAGGGCACTGAAAACCATGACCTGGAATGGGCATGGAGCCTCTATTGCCGTGCTTAAATGATGTACACAGCCTATGTGCGCTCCATCATAGACTATGCCGCACCAGTTTTATGCACCTACTCCCAAAGCGATATGAAAAGGCTCGAGAGCATTCAGAATGCAGCCATGACAATCATTCTTGGAGTTCCAAGAACTGCCTAAACGTCTAACCTACGAGAGGAGTAGTCCGTCCCCAGTGTTAAAAGCAGAATTAAGGAGCTGAATGTTAAGCTTGCAATTAGGATAGCCAGAGATCCCCATTACAATGATATTGCTAAGAAAAAACTGAGTTCTGTGCTACTTTCAGGGGGAAACATGAGAAGCAAAAAATGGCATCACAGATCAGTCTGCTACCTCGAAGAACTTCACCTGCTTGAGCAAGCCCGTGAGCTCCTGCCTGTAGAGAGGTTACCTCCCTGGGAGGATGACTCATGCAAGATTATAGGAGGAAGGAAGGCAGTACCTGTACGTCACGAGTCGTCAGAGAGGGAAGACGCGCTCGAGCGAGCTCCGGACCTAGAGAGCCCTTACCAATAGATTTAAGCTCCGCTTCGATTCTGCAGACAGTCTGGGAAGCCATCCAACTTCCATGGAGTGCCCGGAGGCAAGGACGGACCGGATTGAAGAGCCTAGAGCCGTATCAAGAGTCTGCAGCAGAAGGAACGTTGGGCTGGTGACGTCTGGGACGCCCACTAGTGGACAACGTCTTACACATCAAGCGAGAAGCTAGGGCCGGGGCCCAAATCTACTGGCAGTTAAAGCGAGGGGGGAGCTGTGCTGGACTGTGAAGAGTCGGTAGTGCCAGTGAGTGTGGAGGACGATGACGGAGGTAGCTGTCTCCAGTACCCCAGAGAATAGGAGGAGGAAGGCAGTACCTGTTGGATGTGAGCACGACGAGGACGCGTTACCACGTAGGCGACGGAGGAACCTGTATGTGTGGGAACTGTTCATCAGAAGACCAGAAGCCAGAACCAGGAACCTCAACATCCCTCAACAGAGGACGAGTCAGCTTCGTGGTTGGAGTGAAATAAGGTAGATAATTGTCCCTCCCTTACCCCTTTTTGAGCTAGGTGAGTTAGGGTATTTTATATGTTGTGAACATTTCTCCTCATTTTATTGTCTGAGTGACAGGACGTTAGGCTAGGAGCCAGAAACTCATTTATGCATGAGTTGATGTGGGCGAGCATTAGCGTGGTGATGTTAGTGATCCTGGAAGGGTAGTTGGTGTGCAAGGAGCCAGCAACATACAGCTGATCGCATCACTGGAGGCGTGGGAAATTACGACGTCTGACAGCTAGAGCCGTCAGCTGATCGTGCTGCCAGAGGCGCGAGGTTGTGCCCGCGCTGGGGAGTGGATCCAGTCAGCTGACCGTGTTGCCAGAGACGTGTCATCGATAAATGCTGCCGCCAGCGGATGATTTCTACATAGACATTTCTTTATGCCTCATATAAATGTATATATGTTTTTCAGCAGTAAATTTTAAACTAACTGAGGAGAGATAAGTGAGCTCAATTCTCTAGGGCTATATTATGTATATCTATGAGACCTTAGTGACACCTTGCACTGCACATGATATTTATCTGTTTAAGAATCCATTAAGTGGCAAACACAAAAAAGACCATAGAGGCTAAGTGACTAGCCGACAAGAACATAAGAACAAAGGCAACTGCAGAAGGCCTATTGGCCCATACGAGGCAGCTCCTATTTATAACCACCCAATCCCACTCATATACATGTCCAACCCATGCTTGAAACAATCGAGGGACCCCACCTCCACAATGTTACGCGGCAATTGGTTCCACAAATCAACAACCCTGTTACTGAACCAGTATTTACCCAAGTCTTTCCTAAATCTAAACTTATCCAATTTATACCCATTGTTTCGCGTTCTGTCCTGTGTTGATACTTTTAATACCCTATTAATATCCCCTTTGTTATGTCCATTCATCCACTTGTAAACCTCTATCATGTCACCCCTAACTCTTCGCCTTTCCAGTGAATGCAACTTAAGCTTGTTAATCTTTCTTCATATGAAAGATTTCTAATTTGGGGAATTAACTTAGTCATCCTACGCTGGACACGTTCAAGTGAATTTATATCCATTCTATAATATGGCGACCAAAACTGAACTGCATAATCTAAATGGGGCCTAACCAGAGCAAGATATAGCTTGAGAACCACACCAGGTGTCTTGTTACTTACTGCGTGCGATTAATAAATCCGAGTGTCCGATTTGCCTTATTACGAACATTCATGCATTGATCCTTTTGTTTTAAATTCTTACTAATTATAACTCCCAGATCCCTTTCGCAATCCGACTTCGCAATCTCAACACCATCTAGCTCGTATCTTGTAACTCTATCATCATTACCTAGCCTCAGAACTTTACATTTATCAGCATTAAACTGCATCTGCCAGTCCTTTGACCATTTCAAAACCCTATCTAGATCAACTTGAAGTGATAGTGAGTCCTCCTCCGAATTAATTTCCCTACCGATTTTCGTATCATCGGCAAATTTGCAAATGTTGCTACTCAAACTGAATCTAAATCATTTATATATATTATAAACAACAGAGGTCCCAGGACAGAGCCTTGAGGCACTCCACTTACAACATTTTCCCACTCTGACTTGACTCCATTTATACTAACTCTCTGTTTCCTTTGGTATAGCCATGCCCTAATCCAGCTTAATATAGCACCCCCAATACCATGAGCCTCTATCTTTTAATCAGTCTTTCATGTGGCACTGTATCAAAAGCTTTGCTAAAGTCAAGGTACACAACATCACAATCCTTACCACTATCAACTGCCTCAACTATGCTAGAATAAAAAGATAACAAATTTGTTAAACATGAACGGCCATTTATAAAACCATGTTGCGACTCAATTATTAATTTATGTTTTTCAAGATGAAGACGAATTTTATTTGCTATTATAGATTCGAGTAACTTTCCCACAATAGACGTTAGGCTAATTGGTCGATAGTTAGACGCAAGTGATCTATCTCCTTTCTTAAAAACTGGTATCACATTAGCAACTTTCCAAAACTCTGGCACTCTGCCTGACTCTATTGATTTATTAAATATGATTGACAGTGGGTCACAAAGCTCCTCTTTGCATTCTTTCAGCACCCTGGCAAACACTTCATCCGGCCCTGGGGATTTGTTTGGTTTGAGTTTTCTATTTGTTTAAGAACATCCCCTGGTAACTGCTAAACTCGTCAACCTGTCCTCGTTCCCACCCACATAGACTTGTTCGGCTGAAGGCATATTGTTAAGTTCCTCTTTAGTAAATACAGATACAAAATATTTTAAAAATACTACTCATCTCTTCATCACTATCTGTTATTTGACCTGTCTCAGTTTTTAATGGACCTATCCTTTCCCTAGTCTTAGTTCGATATAACTGAAAAAAACCTTTAGGATTTGTCTTTGCTTGCCCTGCTATACGAACTTCATAGTTTCTTTTTGCTTTCCTTATCTTTTTAACATTTTAACAGTTGTACGAATTCCTGTTCTAAAGTGACCTCCCCATTTTTAATCCTTTTGTACCAAGCTCTCTTTTTACCTATAAGGTTCTTCAAATTCTTTGTTATCCACTTTGGGTCATTAGTAATCGATCTATTCAATTTGTGTGGTATACTACGTTCCTGTGCTTTGTTTAGAATATCTTAAATAGTTATATATGAATCCACATCGAAATCCCCATTTACATCACCTATCGCTGGGTTCATGTCTCGCTCCAAGACCGGCCCACACCCCATACCCAAGACTTTCCAATCAATTTGACCCAAAAATTTCTTAGGCTATTAAAATCAGCTTTTCGAAAATCTGGCACTTTAACAGAATTTTCTCCTACAGGTCTATTCCATTCTATGCTAAATCTGATTTCTTTGTGATCACTGTTCCCTAGCTCACTCCCTATTTCGATGTCATTAATTTGTGTTTCCTGTTAGTTAACACTAAATCTAAAATATTATTTCCCGTGTTGGTTCCTTAATGTGTTGCGTAAGAAAGCAATCGTCAATTAATTCTAGAAAATCTTCTGCTTCACTATTCCCTGTTTTGTTCAACCAGTTTATTCCACTAAATTAAAGTCACCATGACATAAATACTGTTAGATCTAGATGCCCTAGATATTTCATCCCATAGATGCTTTGCTTCCATTCTGTCTAAATTTGGTGGCCTATATATAACTCCTATTATAATATTATTTGCTTTTTCGTTTAATTCTATCCAAATAGTTTCTGTGTGTGGCTCAGTTTTGATTCCCTCTTTGAGACTACATTTCAAATTGTCCCTAACGTATATGGCTACTCCACCTCTCGTCTAATATATCTATCTGTGTGAAATAGTTTAAATCCATTATTTGATATTCGGCTAATAGTTCTCTATTATCAACATTCATCCACGTTTCGGTAAGTGCAATAATATCTATTTTTCTGTGCAGACAAGAGCATTTAATTCGTTAATTTTATTTCTTAGACTTCTACTGTTTGTGTAATATACCCTAAGTGAATTGTTATTTTGAGGCCCTTCTCTTTCCCTGATCATTTTGCCAATTCCTTTCTCCCGCAAACACATACTTTTATTACATCCTTCCTCCAAATCAATTCCCATACCTCTATCTACTAACAGTTTAAACCAAACAAACACCTCTAACCACTTCTTCCAACGAGTTTGCAACAGCAACAACCCCAGCTCTCGATAGATGCACCCCATCACGAGCATACATTTCATTTTCATAGAAGTGTTCCCAGTTGTATATAAGATATTGCATTAGATTTGCAATATCTTTCCAGCCTGCAATTGACACCAAGTGCCCTCGACATCCATTCATTTCCCACTCCCTTTCTGGAAGAATGCCACATATGATCGGGATTCTCCTTCCCTTGCTCCTAACTAATTCTATTGCTGTCTTGAATTTCTTATTAGTTCCTCACTTCTAACTCTCCCAACATCATTACCCCCTGCACTAATAAAAATAATGGGTTTGTTCCCATTCCCGTCATATATATTTCATGTTCCAACAATATCACCAATACCAGCTCCAGGATAGCAAACCCTTAACCTGTGTTCCCTTATCTCTGGCACAAAACGTTCTGTCCAAATACCTCACCTGGGAATCTCCCACAACCCAAATTCGCTTCGATCCTCCCTTTTCTCTTGGGGCACTTTGAGGGACCGTGCTTCAATGTTCCTCGCCGCTATGCCCTTACCTCCACGCTGAACCATAGGTATGGATATTATGGTATGGTATGATATTATGGACAAGTATGGCTATTATTTCCAATCTTCCACGCTGCGATTGGAGCAGGAACGAGCCTTTATTATGTGAGTAAACTTTGTAAAAGTAAAAATACCTTCTGTACTCACCTAGTTGTACTCACCTAGTTGTGCTTGCGGGGGCTGAGCTCTGGCTCTTTGGTCCCGCCTCTCAACCGTCAATCAACAGGTGTACAGTTTCCTGAGCTAATGGGCTCTATCATATCTACATTTGAAACTGTGTATGGAGTCAGCCTCCACCAATCGCTTCCTAATGCATTCCATTTGTCAACCCTATGACACAAAAAAGTTCTTCTAATATCTCTGTGGTCTTTGGGCACTCAGCTTCTACCTGTGTCCCTAGTGCATGTGCCCCTTGTGTTAAACAGCCTGTCTTTATCAACCCTGTCGTTCCTGAGAATTTGTGTGTATGTGTGTGTGTGTGTGGGTGTGTGTGTGTGTGTGTGTGTGTGTTGTGTGTGTGTGTGTGTGTGTGTGTGTGTGTGGTGTGTGTGCGTGCGCGTTTTAAGCTCCTTTAAAACACATTTAATTTTCTATTACAATTACACGCAGTTACAGGTGAAGCGGATTTGGGTGGACGGCAGAATGCTTCAATCGAGGAGGCGATAGAGTTACATTATAAGTTTGGTGTAGTACCGTTCGGCACCCCTGCTTACATGATATGGTAGCATATAATGAGCGGGTTAAATCCTTCGGAATCGCTTGGCCCGCTAAAGTGGAACACTCTCCCACCGACCTGGCTTGAGCGGGCTTGAGCGGGCTTTTTCTCATGTGGTGAGTATTATCGATTTTCATTTATTTATTTATTAAACCAGAATTAATATTGAAGTTAGAGTTCTAATCTTTGCTGGAAAGATATAGAAGTTCATCTCATCTTTTTTTTAAGAGAAAATGATTAGTGTTCTAATCTCTGATGAAAAAGATTAGCTAATTTGTTTTTCCTTCACTCACAGGAGTTGGAGACTGTATCAGATGTTTCTATTGTGGGGGAGGGAACTGCAATCTGTCCCTTACAGACGATCTGTGGATTTTACAAGCAAAATATTACCCCATATGCACATTTTTAAATGTTGTGAAAGAGAGGAGATACATAATGAAGGCTGAACCCTTTTTCCCTTCTTACGCAAACACTCCAGTATATGACCATTTAATTACCAACCTATTGAGAGGGATTGAGAATTTATATTCTATGAGTGTTAAACTAAGTATTCCCTTTACCAGTGTTAAAGCGGCCATTTGCTGCTATTTAAAGATTACGAAGGATTTATTACCACTTCTTACAGAAACTAACTGTATAGAAGTTATACTTTGGTATTTAGAAAAAACAAGTGCTGAGGATGTGAATGCCAGGTGCTCCGTCCAGGAGTATATTCCCTCTCCTCGGCTCTGTAATAAGTGCTGGAGGTTAGGGAATGGTGCCCTCCGCTGCTCTGGAACTCACTCTCTCTGTCCTTTGTGTGGGAGCGAAGGTCGGAGGAGACCTAAGTCGGAGTGCTCTTCTCCTCCAGGCTCACTGCCTTAATTGCGGCAAGGCCCACCCTACCTTTTCCCGTGCGTGTATACATTGCAAGCTTGAGGCGGCCGGCCTCAACTTGAAGCACATGAAGCGTTTGTTTTTCCTGAGGCAAAACGCCAAGTTCACTGGTTCCCACCTTATGCTAACGTCTCTTATGCTCGCGTGTTAGGCTCTTCCTCTCCTCGTCTTTCCCGCCTTCCTCAGACTCGAAACCGTTTCCAGGCCTTGGACCCTGATACACCCACCGCCCCCTCCTCTGTTCCTTTGAGTTCTGTCCCGAAGGGTCCCCCTCCTGGTCCTCTGTCAGGGGTTCCCCTTCTTTCTGCCCGGTCTGTCATGTCTCCTGTGTCTTCTTCCTCGTCTCCCTCCGATCCTCCTCCTCCGTCTATTGGTTCTGTACGCCGCCTCTCAGTACGGGCTGATGTCCATCGCTCTCCCGAGAGCATACACGACGGCCAACGGCCGTCGTGTATGCTCTCGTTCGGCTTCTCCTGTTGAGACGTTGGAATCCGTTGCCCAGTACGTAGTCGCTGCCACACCTGTCTCTGAGTCAGAAGCGTAAGCCTGGCTCCTCTCCCTCCTCTCCGGTGGGTAAAAAGGCTTCGCTTTCTTCCTCGCCCCCAGCTTCTGACACTCTCGCTTCGTCCCCTCCCATTTCGGTGGTACGCCCCCTGTTCCTGCTATGGAGGTTTCGTTGGCCCCCGCTTCCCTCTCGGTTGGTACCCTTGCTGAGGTGCATCCCCTGGTTACTGCCCTTCCTGCTACTGTCCTTGACCTTCGGTTATCCCCCATCTTCCTCCTCTGGATCCTACTCGTCTGCCCCTGGTCGGTTCATTAGCTACTTTCCCTTTTTCTTTACTCAGTTTACCCATGCCCCCTAACCCTGACTTCCTTGATCCTGCGCTTCTTTAACTTGCTGTGTTACCTTTTCGCCTTTGCTTCTTCATTGTTCTCTGTTGCTGTCCTTCTTCGTCTAGTCGATGTCTATTCTTCAATGGAACGTTCGTGGTTATTACGTCAATTTCCTTGAACTCCAGCTTCTGATTTCGCGGTTTTTGCCCCTTTGTGTCTGTCTCCAGGAGCCGATGCTTGGTGGTCGTCCTGGTCGCTTTCGTGGCTATTCCTTTCTCTCCTCCCCCCCGCCCCCCCCTGTTGCTGGGGCTTCAATCTCTTCTGCTCTCTTGATTCGCTCTGATGCTCCCTTTGTCCCCTTACTTTTTCCTTCGCCTCTCCATTGTTCTGCTGCTCGTATCTTTGTGGGGAAATGGTACACTGTTTCATTTATCTCCCTCCGAGTGTCTCGCTTTCTCTTACCGATCTGAAACACCTACTGGACGGAGGTACCTTGCCGGAGTCTGTGCTCCTGCTAGGTGATTTCAATTGTCGTCATTCCCTTTGGGGTGATGTTCTGACGAACACCCGAGGTCGCCTTCTTGAGCCGTTCATCCTCTCTTCTTCCCTGTCTCTTCTGAATTCTGGTGACCCCACGCATTTGGACTCTCGGACTCGCGCCCTTTCCTGTCTTGATCTTTCTCTTTGCTCGTCTTCTCTTTACTTAAATTTCACGTGACAGTTCTTGATGACCTCCATGGCAGTGACCATTTCCCTATCCTTTTTACCTTTTTCTCTTTTCGCCCTCCCCTCTTCTTCCCTCGGTGGCAGTTTGCTAAGGCAGACTGGAACCTATTTACCCTCAGTGCTACTCTCTGACCTCTCCCTTCTGCCTCTCCCTCGCTCTCTCCTCCTTTTTCATGACACCGTCGTCGACGCTGCCCTCCGCTCCATTCCTCGCTCTTCCTTTTGGGGCTCATGGAAGTGCGTTTCCTGGGGGACTACAGACTGTGCTCGGGCTGTCCGCTGTAAGCGTGCAGCCTGGAAGAGACACCGCCGCCGGCAGTCGGCCGATTCTTTTCTTTTCTTTCGGAAGGCGAGTGCGGTGGCCCATAGGGCCATCCATATGGCTAAACGTGAATGGTGGGTGCCTTATGTCTCCACCATTACGTCCGAAACTCCTCTGCCACAGATCTGGAAGTATATCCGCAAGATAGCGGGTAAGTTCGTTCCCGATGTCTCACTTGTCCTTCACCTCCATGGTACTCTTGTGGTAGACCTGTTGCAGGTCGCTACCGAACTGGGTTCCCATTTTTCTTCTGTTAGCTCTGGTTTTCATCTTCCCCAATCTTTCCTTCTTCATAAACCTGTCCTTGAAACTTGTCCTTTTGATTTTTGTACTCGTCTTCGCCTTATCTATAATGATCCCTTCTCTCTTTCTGAACTTCGGTCTGTCCTGGCCCTCTGCGGTTCCACGGCGGCGGGCTCCGATGGCATTCATTATGAGATGCTTCGCCATCTCCTTCCATGCACGTCTCAGTATTGTAAAAGGAACAACATTCAAAATCCCCATCAGGGAATATTTCTTATGTTAGCCGCTCCTGATTGGTGGGTGGCAGTCGGACGCCGTGCGTCTGCGCATCACCCACGCTCATGACTGGAGGCGAGAGAGAGGGCATAGAAGAACCGTACCGCACCGAAGACACACCTGTTAGAGACGCCTCCTGGACACTGGACACCCAGTACCACCTATTGGTCAGCTACCATTGAACCTCGCCCATCCTCGCCCCTGAGAAGCCGTCGTATTGCTTCAGCCCTCCAGAGAAGAATCCAGCTCAAGGTGAGCAACGGAGTCTTCCCCGTTTTCTACCCATTTCTGTGTATGTTGATTACCACGTGGTTGATCGGCCATAACTCCTAGGCGACCGCCTCTACACTGGTGCAGTGAGTAATTGGCCTACACGGTGATCAAGAGGACCTCGCCATGCTGTACGCATCATTATCCTGCTGACTTTGAGACGGCGTGTCCAACATTACACTAAAATTTACTGTCGTCGGTTGAACCTTAGATGTTCTCCAGTTTGCTAGGACTTGATTAATGCTTTCCAGCCGCGTTGTCTGAGATATTGTGGTTCCTGATTCCAGTATCTGTGCTTTATTTCCCATTTTTTGCATTTCCCTGTGATTTTATATGCTTCGTCATACCTCTGTTCCTGATTCAAGAGTGTTCTACAATCCCCATTCATCCAGCAAGTTTCTCGACGTTAGATTCATTTCCCTGATTTTTTTGCCCTCTTTGCAGTATCAATTTTTTCCATTTTTGGCAATTTTCTCTATTTTTTGTGAATTTTGGTGAATATTCATTGTTCTCAAGACGACATCATCACCAAGCCACGCCGCCGCCATACTTTTTCCTACATGCTGCCGGCCCGCCCCACCTGTTGGCGTGTGCTCCACCAGTTGGCGTCCGCCCCACCAGTTGGCGTTTCCACTTACCACTAAGGTTGTACCATCAGTTTTCTTTTGCATTTACAATTTTTCTTGATATTCTACATCAGAATTTGGAATTCTTGGAAATTTTTGTGATTATAATAGGAGTGAGGAGGAAGTTACTAACTCACGGATTCAACCCTTCGTTCACAAGCGTATTCGGGCTCAGTGTTACTGTTTACTCATGGTCGTGGAGGACTCAGTGGCTTCAGCTATCCACAAGTGTTTGTTGCATCTCACTGGGCTGTATTATACTTTGACTGCACGAACTTTCCTTATATATATATATGACTCCAGGGAGACATATGTGTCAAGAAAATTAGTGCTGGTGTACTTAGAACCTGAGAAAAGGAAACCATGTTTCTTCCCTGGGAGCACCATTGAGCTTACCCATTCATCTGAAATACGTGTGTTTTTTTAACAGGTGCATAAACTTTGAACTGTATACTCATTGATGAATATAGATGTTAGTACATAAACTTAATTTTCAGTAAAATTAGATACATTTCCTTGAAACACTTAGGTGAAATATACTGATATACATTAGTTAAGTGCACGATACTGTCGAATATCCTAATGAAATATTGAAACTTGAAACATTGTGGTTTGCAAATGTCCACTTTTTAGGGGAACATGACAGTTTGAGACATTCCTACAAGTGACCAGTGAAAATACTTAGATATAAGTGATAAGGGTTCTTACCTAACTTACACTTGTAAAGTGCAATGTATGTTTACACCCTAAATTTAAATGCAAGGCCTTAGATTTAAGTGCATGATTTTAAATTTAAGTGCATGATCTTAAATTTCAGTACGTGATCAAGTGTACGAACTTACGATTATCCAGTCCTATTGAGTGTTCAAGACCATACCAAGTGCAATCAAACTTTTGAAATTTTTTTGGAGGAAGTAACATTGGGGTCACGTAATCCTCAGTATTGGGGCCACCCTGTTTTTCTCCAATTTTTTGGACATCGTACAGTGAATGGGTACCTCAAACTACTGGATAATTCTTAAGCGGCACCTGCTTTCATTTGTTACAGACTTAGAAGCAGAGTACTATTCTTGACCATCCCTAGAATTAAGGCCTATTCCCTGACGTATCCTATTCTTATTCATTGCCGGTTTACTTTGGCTGTGAACGTACATTTTGAAAAGACTAGTTCTGAGCTGCGGCTTTTCATTACTGCAAGATGCCCCGCATACGCATTAACTTGGCGTCTGTAACTGATCTAATAACATTACCTGGAGTGTCGTACACACTGGCCAACAGAATTGTCAAGTTTAGACACACACGCACTGTCACGGAAGACAACATCCACCATATTTCTCACCTTAAGGTTACAACTCCATTGTTGAATGCCATATCTTTTAACACAGACCCACTACCTCATGGCTCAGGCTCCAACACAATAGCAGAACCAAATACTAGGAGACGTTCAAACTCACCATCAACCGATGGGAATGCCTCCGCTGCCTCTGGAGGTGCAGCTGCACGCATTCACATCAGACGTAGGTCTCCTCGTATTACCCATGGTTTGCATAGTTCTGGTTTTCAGAGACAGGGACATATATCCACTAAGGGTTCGTCTCATTCCACTCGTCGTCCAGTTAGAAGGTTTTCAGCTAGCTCTCAGGATTCTGACTCGGATGACTCCACGTCTCCTCGACGGTGGAACAGTCATGGCAGAAGGAGTAATTCGTTCAGTCCACCACCTCGAGAACTCGATTATGATGGTAAATCTGATTGGACTCCGTTCTATCGCCGTTTCACATCGTATGCAGCGGAAAAACATTGGAGAGGCACTACTTCTCTAACAAACTTGGGTTGGTGTCTTAAGAGCAAAGCTGGTGATTTTTACAACCGGATACTAGACTGGAACCATCAATTGATTATACTCGCATGATGCATAAGCTTGTAAAGCGATATGGAGATAGGAAGGTTTTAGACGTGGCAATAATGAAATTTTCTCAGGCCTGCCAGGAGATTGGTGAGGAAATCTTAGAATGGGCTGATAGTCCAGCATTTGGCTTATCGAGCTTTCAAACATCTGGAAAGGGGAGAGGAAGAGCAGATGGCAATCATGCGATTTGGCCAGGGTTTGCTAGATAAGCGTTTAGCAGAATATATTTCCAACGCTAATATTTCTTCCATGGAAAAAGCCATCAATAGAGCTCAGACATTTCAGCATAATTCTGTTGCTATTCACGGGTCAGCAGGTTCCTCATACGGTTCCCAGCAGCAGAGGTCCCAAGGGCCAGTAGTGCAGATAAATGCTGTGGGTAGACCTTACCGATACGAACAGCCAGCTCAGAGTAGTTTGGCTTTCCACCTCCCCACAAAATCCCCAGATTCGTCACCGGCTGCTAGCCTATCAGGTCATGGTAATGGGGGTCTCTGGCAAATAAATGCTGGATCAGGCTCTCCCTCTCTTGCGGGAATGGATACAAAGCTAGATAAATTGACAGGCATGAACGCAAAACTAGACGAAGTTGTCTCAGGGATCTCAGGGGCTCGTGACAAATTGGACGAGGTATGTGAGGGTTTGAGGCGTCTCACAAACGCTATCATATCGCCTCGTGGTCAATGCACCCCATCACCTAGGAGGAGTAATAATTGTTACCTATGTGGGGAAGAGGGTCATTTTGCTCGCGATTGTCAGAGGTCTAGGAGTGGCTGGGACGAAGGCCATAAACAGGAGGAGCGTTCGAATGATAAGTATCATGTTTCATTTTTGGAGGAGAATCAGTCTTTAAACAAAGATGGGTCGGTTCAAGAGGCCTAGATTCGACCCATGACTTATCAGGCCAGCAGTGTGGGGTTACACCACATTCAAGGACACCAGGTCCTTCTCGAAGGTTCAAAACTTATACCCTCCAAATACCAGCACTGGATATCCATCAGGAAGAGTGGCTGTCCGATCAAACATTTTCAGAAGGTGTGCCTGAAATGGTAGCACTGGCTGACGAAAGGAACATAGGCGAAGGTACAATTGATGTGTCACAAGACGAGGAAGACTTCTATCAATATGAGGGGGTTGGTTTAAATTTCCAGCAAGTAGGTGATGAGGAAGAGTTCCCTCAAGAAGAGAGTAGTTGTTCCCCCAAGGAGGACGAAGTAGACCCACCCGGCACACCCGGGGACATTGATAATCAAGAAAAAAGAGGATCAAGAACAAATAACTATTAGGCAATTACGGTCCGGTTCCATGTTCTGGATCCCGATTCAAGTAGAGAACGTAATGGTGAGGGCAATAGTTGATACAGCGGCGGAAGTCACAAATATTTCTCATGAGGTTCATCAAATGTTGATACCCCCACCACCGGTAATAAGGCGGATCACTCTCAATACAGCGGGGAAATGTATGTGCATTCCCGGGACACTGGTAGGGCCGGTTACATTACTAATTGCAGGAGGGAAATTTGAAGTAAACGTATATGTAGCACCAATTGAAGATAACATGCTAATGGGGCTTGATTTTATGAAACGTCAGGGCATCAGCCTAGCCTTGGCCCAATCTCAGATGATATTACAGGGGCAAATTATTCCTATACAAATGGGAAGGGAGAATACACAAGACACCAACTCCAACCCTTGCATAGCTAAAGTGGCAGTGTCTCAACACACGGTCATTCCACTGCGGTCGGTTGCAAACGTCACATGTGAACTGGACAATAACATGCCCCAATACCTAGTGGAACCCTTGGACGGCGGGAGGGTACCAATAATTCGCACATTGCACCAGAAAGGAAAAACCCTACAAATATGTGTACTTAATGTAACAGAGTGGAACATCACATTGAAGAGACAGATGCATGTGGCTAATGCAGAAGCAGCATGGGAGGTTTTACCCAGTTCTAGCCCAGCGGTGGCTGTAAGGTCGGTAGGGGAGGCACCACAGGAAACCTACCCACCCATATGGTAAGCATGTTACGGGACATAGAAAAAAACCCTGACAGCAGAACAGGTGAGCCAACTGACCCATTTGTTACTGACATATAATCCTGGGCCACTGATCATGGCTTCAAGTTCTCTACTTCTAAGACTTGTGCCATGTCTTTTACTCGGAAACGGGTCGTACTTCGTCCCTCTTTGTCACTTTATGGTCATCCCCTTGAGTACAAAGATTCCGCAAAGCTTTTGGGGTTATTCCTTGACACTCGTTTGTCTTGGCCTCCCCATCTCTCTTACCTCCGTGTTGAGTGCTCTAAGGCCCTTACCCTCCTTCGAGTATTGTCCCATACTTCTTGGGGAGCGGATAGGCGCACTCTCCTTGCTTTGCATTCCTCTCTCGTCCTGTCTAAACTCGATTACGGTTGCCCTGCTTACTCGTCTGCTTCTCCTTCTGCTCTTCGCCGTCTCGATGCTTTGCACCATACTGGGCTGCGCCTCAGTTCTGGTGCCTTTCGATCGACTCCCGTCCTTAGCTTGTATGTTGACACTGGCTTCCTGTCTCTCCAGGACCGCCGTGATCGCTACTGTCTTCGCTATCTTGCGCGGTCCTTACAACATCCTTCCTCTCGCCTCTGTCGTGCTTTAACTTTTGCCCCTTCTGCGGTTCCTGTTCCTCTTCACCACCTCCCTCTTTCTGTCCGGTTATCTCGCTTACAGGATATTCTTTCCGTTCGTGTTTTTACTGTTTCTCCTCGTGTTGTTCCTTCTTTGCCCCCGTGGAGAGTCCCCCTTCCGCAGTTTTGTACATCCTTGACCCGCGTCACTAAAGTTTTTACCCCTCCTACGGTTCTAAAACGCCTTTTCCTTGAGCACTTTTCTTCTCGCTCCCGCTCCGTTTCTGTCTTCACCGATGGGTCTAAGTCTGCAGACGGTGTTGGCTACTCTGTTGTTTTTCCTGATCGCACTTATATGTGTCACTTACCTCCAGAGACTAGCATCTTTACAGCGGAGCTTTATGCTATTCTCTACGCTCTTCGTCTCCTGCTTCCTCGTTGTCAGTCTTCCTTTGTGGTTGTTGTTGACTCTCGTAGTGCTCTCATGGCTCTCGGGTCCTTTAATCCGGTTCATCCAGTAGTTGTCGAGATCCAGCATTGGCTGTTTCTTGTTCACAGTAAGTTTAAGTCGGTTGAGTTTTGTTGGGTTCCCAGCCATATTGTCGTGCCTTTAAATGAGCGTGCGGATGCTGCCGCCAAGGAAACTGTCCGCGCTTCTCCCATCTCTCGTAAAGGTATTCCATATTCCGACTTTTACCCGGTTATCCATTCCTCCATCCTTACCCGTTGGCAGGCTTCTTGGTCGTCTGTTACTGGTAACAAACTCCGTACTCTTAAATGTTGTGTTTCCTCGTGGCCGTCCTCCTATCACCGTAACCTGTGATGAGAAACTGCTCTGGCGACGTTGCGTATTGGCCATACTCGCTTAAGCCATGGTCACTTGATGGAGCGCTGCCATGCTCCTTATTGTCCTAATTGCATTGTCCCTCTTACGGTCGTGCATGTCCTTCTTGAATGTCCTGACTTCCAGGACGAGCGTATGTCTTGCTTTCCGACCGCCCCTCGCGGTCACCTGTCCCTCGATAGAATTCTTGGTGACTCGGATACTTTTGATATCGTTCGCCTTATGCGTTTTTGTTCTCGTATTGGCATCCTTGGTGATATTTAGCACCCTCTGATTATTCCGCACATTTGATGGTGCTACATAGCCTTCCCGGTTTGGTGCCTTCTTTTGATAATTACTTTACTTTACTGACATATAAAGATGTCTTTGCGAGAAGCGAATTTGATTTGGGATCTTATAATGAAGTATCACACCACATCAACACAGGGAATGCCAGAACTGTGAAAGAGAAAATACGACGAACACCCGCATGTTTTGCACAGGAGGTAAAAGGACACCTTCAACGAATGCTTGATGCAGGTATTATCCAACCGTCGATGTCTGAGTGGGCATCGGCACCAGTGTTAGTGAGGAAAAGGGATACCTCTGTTCGATGGTGTGTGGACTATCGAGAACTGAATTCCCGTACCATAAAGGATGTGTACCCGCTTCCGCTAGTTGATGAATGTGGGTTATTGAGTGAAAGTTGAATGAGTTGAATGAAATTTTCCTGTTAATGAACACATTAGCAGGGAACGAATGGTTCAGTAAATTGGACGCCAATTCAGCATACTACCAGGTCAATATAGACGAGGAAGATCGGAAAAACACGGCATTTATCACCAAGAATGGTCTGTTTGAATTTAAGAAAATGGCTTTTGGCCTTCGTAATGCTCCAGCTACCTATGCAAGAGTCATGAATCTAGTGTTACGAGAACTAAATTGGGAAACCGTGCTAGCTTTTTTGGATGACATCTTAGTGCTACGGGAGTCCCTTCAGAGTCACCACTCCAACCTGGAACAAGTCTTTGAAAGATTCAGAAGATATGGCCTGCGCCTTAAGCCACAAAAATGTGCTTTGTTTAAAAAGCGTGTCAAATTCCTGGGCAGGATAGTTAGCCGGACAGGGCTAGAATTGGGACAGGAGGCAATAGAGGCAGTGGTGAGGTGGCAAACCCTAGGTCATCCAAGGACGTGCAAAAATTCTAAGGATTAGCCAACTACTACATAAAAGGATTTGCAAAGCTAGCGGCTCCTTTATATGCATTAACCGGGGCAAACAAATTTAATTGAAAGTAAACACCAAGAGGCCTTCGTGGCTATCAAGACAGCTTTAACTACGGCCCCTGTTTTGGGGCTACCCAACGGACAGGATCCATTTATCCTGGATACCGACGCCTCTGATTGGGCAATAGGTGTTGAGTTGCTACAGGTTCAGGAGGAACAGGAAAAAGTAACTGCTTATGCTAGTTTTACATTAACCCCAGAGCAAAGAAGGTATTGCACTACCAGGAGGAATTTGTGGCAGTCGTGAGGTTTACCAGGCTTTTTCGGCACTATCTATTGGGCCGGCCTTTTATTATTCGAACGGATCATGGCAGTTTGGTATGGTTGACTAGGTTCAAGAATCCCCAGGGCTAATTAGCTCGTTGATTGGAAGAACTAAGCCAATTTGACTTAAAGATCCAACACGGGGCCGGAAAGAAACACATCAATGCAGACTCATTGTCGAGGGAAGAGGACACCCAGCAGTTATGTACACACTTCCGTCATGACATCCCCGTACAAGACTTGCCGTGCGGGGGCTGTTCTTATTGTCACAGGGCACACCAGAACTGGGCAACATTCCAAGAAACAGTAGACGACGTGGTCCCACTAGCTACAGGTTCGTTTGATTGTGCGTGTAGTATTCATGCCCGGGGGACAGTCAGAAACATAAGCACCAAGCCTCCTACAGACTGGTGGTCGGAAGACAACATCTTGGTTGTGTTCCCATGGGTGATGCGCAGACGCACGGCGTTGCACTGGCGCCCACCAATCAGGAGCGGCTAACATAAGAAATATTTCCTGGTGGTGTTGGAAACTTCCAACACTTATCATCCATTATTATCTTATGATAAATTAATATTAACTTACATTTGCAGTAGCTCTTAACACCACTAACCATAGTGTTATATAAATTAATCTGAGCATATTGCTGATAATATTACTCCTGATAATGTAAATCAAGAGTTATTAATTAAAATTATTCAGTAACAGTTTTTATTCTGTTACGTTTGAATGCTCTGGAGAAGTATAAATATTATCTCCATTTCTCGCTAGAGATTATTTCACGAGAATATTATAATTATTAATTCCCTATAATTTTAACCCAGTTCATATTATCGCATTTTCATCCATAATTACGCGGGAAAGAATAGTTTGAGTTTAATAATTTCCGTGGTGAATGCGAGAGCGGGGAGAGGGAGACGCCATTACGCCATTACTACATCAACAAGGCACGCGAGACAGCGTGGTGGAGCACGTGGCATAATTGAGAATTCTTGTCGATAAGAATTACGTCGACACTCAATTAATAAGTGGAATTTACTTGCCAGTGTTCTCTAGTGCCTCAATAGTGAACCCAGCGTCTACAATTACCATCCGGACCGTGAATAGTGTGCACAGCAGTGAACACTGAGTCCAGCAGACGCTCCTCTCGGCAAACCTTAGTACTCGGTTACGCTCACAGGTTTCTTTTTGTAGATGCATCTAGTAATTTAGAGCCTTAGTGAGTAGTTTGTCGTTAGGATGAGAGATTAAACACAACCAAACGTTAGTAATATTTATTACTCAGTTCAGCTTCATGAATATATGAGCACAATTTTGTAGCCTAGTCAATTGCTACTTTATATTTCTTGTATTACAGCGTGTATTTGAGACGCCAGCAAGATTGTCATCCATCGTGTTTTACCTCGAGTCATTTATCTATGGGGATTCTGTGATCACGAGGACGAGTGATGAACTGGCGTTAGAAATCGTCTTACAGCTAAGACCCATTTTTTCTTATAAATTTATTCAATTTAATTATTGCTTCTATAATATGATCTGAATGAATATAATTTGATTACCATATATTTACATATTGTAGTTAGATTTACCATTTCAATGCATAATGAACTAGTGACGAACCACACTGGTTCCTAGATATATATGAATTTCTAGAAATAACCCCCCAATGTTGATATTTGAGGCTTTGACTTTAATTAATAATTACAGTCTTCATTATTTTCAAGTGAATATCCATTGAATGTTTTTCCATAGACACTGGTTCTCTGGTGTCATTCTAATGATCAATTTTATTTGTTTTCCCTCTTTTCTCAAAAGCGGGTGGTCCTTCGATTAATTTAATATAACAATTAAACAATTTATTTTTCTGAGTTCAAGCCCCAGATACCCAACATTTTGGTCCTCTTCGAACCGGATAAATATCATTTAATATTAACCATTTCAGTTCTCAGACCAGAACAACATTTTGGTCTTATCGAACTGGTTACATACCAATTACCATTAAACTGTATCTGTTCTCAGAAATCAAAACAACATTTTGGTCTCTTAGAACTGGATACAACCCAAGAAATTCTTACAATTAGTCCTGTACTAATGAGTAGTACATACATTATACATTTTTGTGCTGACCCTAGCAAGGGTGGGATTCAACATTACAGTAACTCTGATTAGAGTGCTTCCATATCAATTATTTGTGTATTCATTATTTTTGTGTGTGGTTTTGAGTGTTGCTGTATGATCACCATTACATCTAATGGTGATAATGATGGGCTAGCCGGACGAAAGTTAATGGTGACATGCAGACACCACTCAAAATCTTTAGCTATATACTTGTTAGGTAGGGACATTTAACCTCAAAGTGAGGTAGAGTTTAATTTAGCCAGAACTCAGGCTATACTCAATATTAATTATCAACTAATGAACAAATTTCCCAGCTTCATTAGTAATATTCAATCAAGTCCTATGAAATTTGGACTTAAAGCTAACATGGCTACTCCTGAGCAATTAAGGAGAACCTATATTGGCCTCAAAGGCCATTTAACTAGACTAATCAATAAGTCTGATGATTTGTCCAAGGCAACTCCCATTGATTACTATCTACTAGAATCATCAGTGAGAGTAGCTAATCTTAAGTTTGATCAAGTTAAATCAGCAAGTCAGTCTTATCTTAACTCACTGAATGCTACTGAAACTGATCTAGAGGAATTAGATCAAATTGTAGCAAATATTTCACAACACGAAGATGAGACTCAAGATAAATTTGATGTACTATCCAGTATAGTAAACCATCAACCCAATACAAATTCTACTATGTCTCAATCCAGTAATCAATTACCTGAGGTTCGTCTACCTACTTTAGACTTACCTACATTTGCAGGGCTGGATGAAGAAAATTGGGACACATTTTGGACTTCATTTGAAGTTCATATCCATAACAGGTCTTATCTTGACCCAATTTCTAAATTTTCATACCTGATTAGTCTTCTCAAAGGGGAAGCTAAAAAGGTTATAAATAACTTAGCTCTCACTGAGAGTAATTATGAGGAAGCTATCAAACTGCTGAAGTTGAATTATTGCAATCAGGAGTTAAGTATAGCTAACCTTTATTACCAATTGCTAGATCTGAATGCACCAAGTAACAGACCAGACTCACTTCAAAGCTTCAGGCTAGAAGCAGAGTCTCTAGTGAAGGCTTTAGGTACTAAAGTTGATGTACCAGCTTCAGAATGGTCAATCAAGTTACTTTTGCAGAGGAAATTACCTCAAATTATCCTAGCAGAAATATGTTCACATTATAAAACTGAGTTTCTCACTCTCGAGCAAATATTCGAGGGGCTGAGAATAACAGTTAACAGGTTGAAGACTCATGATAAGATTAAACCTGAGTCTAAATTACCTAACATTGACATCTCAGTCAAACCTAAATTGACTTTGAATAAATCCAATAAATCTAAGCCTAAGACTACTCCATCCACTGGAAAGGGGAGTAGTAGTGTAGGTACTTATACTGTATCTCCCTCTGACACTGCAACTGATGTGTCTACTAAAGGACAAATTCAGTCAGAGAGAGAAGGTGCTTGTTCTGCGATCAAGAACATCTCACCTACAAATGTACGGTTTATCCTAACTTTAACACCAGGATTAAACAACTTCAAGAATTACACAGATGCACCAAGTGCATGGGTTCTCATGAACCCAGTAAATGTGTTGTGCAGCTACGGTTATGCAGTAGATGCCACAAAGGTGTACATCATTATGCCTTATGTAGAACAATTTCTACCCAATCTGTGACACCTGGGAAGAATTCTATGAATTCTACCACGGTACAATATTGCAAAGTACATCAGGAAATAAGTGTACTTGCTACTGAGGCAGGCAATAATACCACTCTGCCTACAGCTCAACTTAAGCTAATAGACAAGAAATCTAGAGTCAACACTAGAGGTCTCTTTGATCAGGGATCACAGAAAACCTTTATCACGCAACAATTAGTGGAGCAGTTAAAATTAAAACCTGCCAAAAGTGTGAGACTGAACATTTCTGGGTTCTTGACTAATAGTGGACCTCGTGAATACCAAGTAGTCAAGGTATTAGTGAGACTTGGATCTTCTACTAGTCCAATACAAGCGGTAGTAGTTGATAAACTGCCTTCAGACCTGCAGGTCACAGGACTAGCTCGCACTGCGAGATATCTTAAACGAAACCGCATGAGGCTAGCAGATTACAAAATAAATTCTGACTGCCTCACAGATGTTGGTATACTTATAGGCGCTGACCATTATTATAAATTTATAACTGGATGCACCAGACAACACGGAATGAATTTGTTGTCATCTGCTGGAGGCAAGTTGCTTACTGGACCGGTGCTTTTCCAACAAAGGGCAGCGTCAACCAACAAACAAGATAACAATGCAATAGTGGCGTGACTAGGCTTGGAACAGTCACCCCTACAGTTCAGAGAAATATCTGAAGATATTGAGTCTGATCCACCTGTACATCGTTTGTGGGATCTAGACACTTTAGGTATTGTCCCTGAACAACCAAGTCCTGATGATATGTGGACTTACCAGCAATATCTGGATACAGTTGTCTATAAAGACAAACAATACTGGGTGAGATTGCCATGGAAGTTGAATCATCCACAACTTCCAGTTAATTATTTCATGGCAGCCTCTCAATTACAGTCACAATTAATACGGCTGAAAAAACAGCCAGATAAATAAATATGTACCATCAATTAATTCAGCAACAACTCAACAGTAAATTTATTGAAGTTGTTGATAATGATGACCGGAAAACAGGTCACTATTTACCCCATCACGCTGTGTTGAAAGATTCATTGACAACACCAATACGTATTGTTTTCAACTGTAGTGCCAAAGTGAAGGCAAGCAGCGTGTGAGGAATGTAGAATCTCCTCAGCTAGTTTTCCTAGTTTCTAGAATAGGCTAGTNAAGTAAGTAAGTAATTATCAAAAGAAGGCACCAAACCGGGAAGGCTATGTAGCACCATCAAATGTGCGGAATAATCAGAGGGCGCTAAATATCACCAAGGATGCCAATACGAGAACAAAAACGCATAAGGCGAACGATATCAAAGTATCCGAGTCACCAAGAATTCTATTGAGGGACAAGTGACCGCGAGGGCGGTCGGAAAGCAAGACATACGCTCGTCCCGGAAGTCAGGACATTCAAGAAGGACATGCACGACCGTAAGAGGGACAATGCAATTAGGACAATAAGGAGCAGGGCGGCGCTCCATCAAGTGACCATGGGTTAAGCGAGTATGGCCAATACGCAACCTCGCCAGAGCAGTTTCCCACCGCCGGTTACGGTGGTAGGAGGATGGCCACGAGGAACACAACATTTAAGAGTACGGAGTTTGTACCAGTAACAGACGACCAAGAAGCCTGCCAACGGGTAAGGATGGAGGAATGGATAACCGGGTAAAAGTCGGAATAAGGAATACCTTTACGAGAGATGGGACAAGAGCGGACAGCTTCCTTGGCGGCAGCATCCGCACGCTCATTTAAAGACACACCAAATGGCTGGGAACCCAACAAAACTCAACCGACTTAAACTTGCTGTGAACAAGAAACAGCCAATGCTGGATCTCGACAACTACTGGATGAACGGATTAAAGGACTCGAGAGCCATGAGGGCACTACGAGAGTCAACAACAACCACAAAAGAAGACTGACAACGAGAAAGCAGGAGACGAAGAGCATAGAGAATAGCATAAAGCTCCGCCGTGTAAAGATGCTAGTCTCGGAGGTAAGCGACACATATAAGTGCGATCAGGAAAAAACAACAGAGTAGCCAACACCGTCCGCAGACTTAGACCCATCGGTGAAGACAGAAACGGAGCGGGAGTGAGAAGAAAAGTGCTCAAGGAAAAGGCGTTTTAGAACCGTAGGAGGGGTAAAAGCTTTAGTGACGCGGGTCAAGGACGTACAAAACTGCGGAAGGGGGACTCTCCACGGGGGCAAAGAAGGAACAACACGAGGAGAAACATTAGAAACACGAACGGAAAGAGAATCCTGTAAGCGAGATAACCGGACAGAAAGAGGGAGGTGGTGAACAGGAACCGCAGGAGGGGTAAAAGTTAAAGCACGACAGAGGCGAGAGGAAGGATGTTGCAAGGACCGCGCAAGATAGCGAAGACAGTAGCGATCACGGCGGTCCTGGAGAGATAGGAAGCCAGTGTCAACATACAAGCTAAGGACGGGAGACGAACGAAAGGCACCAGAACTGAGGCGCAGCCCAGTATGGTGCAAAGCATCAAGACGGCGAAGAGCAGGGAGAAGCAGAAGAGTAAGCAGGGCAACCATAATCGAGCTTAGACAGGACGAGAGAGGAATGCAAAGCAAGGAGAGTGCGCCTATCCGCTCCCCAAGAAGTATGGGACAATACTCGGAGGGTAAGGGCCTTGGAGCACTCAACACGGAGGTAAGAAATATGGGGAGACCAAGACAAAACGAGTGTCAAGGAATAACCCAAAAGCTTCGCGGAATCTTTGTACTCAAGGGGATGACCATAAAGTGACAAAGAGGGACGAAGAACGACCCGTTTCCGAGTAAAAGACATGGCACAAGTCTTAGAAGCAGAGAACTTGAAGCCATGATCAGTGGCCCAAGACGACACGGCATCAATCGCAAGTTGAAGCCGGCGCTGAAGGAGAGGTGAATCATCACCCTGACAGCAAAGGGTAAGATCATCAACAGAGAGCGGAGAAGACACCTGAAGGAAGAGAGGAAAGAAGACCATTGAGGGCAACCAGAAAAAGAGTAGTGCTCAGAACACTACCCTGGGGCACACCTTCGTATTGCTGAAAAAGAGGCAGAGAGAGAGCGGTACCAAGGCGCACCCGAAAGGACGACGAGAGAGGAAGCTGCGGAGAAAGAGAGGGAGATGACCACGAAGGCCAAAAGAATGAAGCTGGGATAGAATATGATAACGCCAAGTGGTGTCGTAAGCCTTTTCCAGGTCAAAAAGGACGGCAACAACGGAGGTCTTCGCAGCAAAAGCAGTACGAATATAGACCTCCAAGTTCACCAGGACATCTGTCGTGCTGCGGCACTTGCGGAAACCAAATTGAAGGGGAGAGGAGGTGATGGTGTCCAGGAACCACATCAGACGAACGTTAACCATACGTTCAAAGAGTTTGCAGACACAACTTGTGAGGGCAATAGGGCGAAAGTCCTTAGGGGAAGTTCCCAGAGACCCTGGTTTGCGAACAGGGAGGACAACGGCATCGAGCCAGTCCTCAGGGACTGACGACGACTCCCAGATCCGATTATACAGACTCAGTAAATACTGAGACGTGCACGGAGGGAGATGGCGAAGCATCTCATAATGAATACCATCGGAGCCCGCCGCCGTAGAACCGCAGAGGGCCAGGGCAGAACGAAGTTCAGAGAGAGAGAAGGGATCGTTATAGGAAAGTCGAAGACGAGTGCAGAAATCTAAAGGACGAGACTCAAGGACAGGTTTACGAAGAAGGAAAGATTGGGGAAGATGAAGACCAGAGCTAACAGAAGAAAAGTGAGAAACCAGTTCGGTAGCGACCTGCAACGGGTCCGCCACAAGAGTACCACGGAGGTGAAGGACTGGGGAAACATCGGGAACGAACTTACCCGCTATCTTGCGGACACGCTTCCAGATCTGTGGCAGGGGAGTTTCGGACGTAATTGTGGAGACATAAGAAGTCCAACATTCACGTTTAGCCGTACGGATGGCCCTACGGGCCACCGCACTCGCTTTCCGAAAGAAAAGAAAAGAATCGGTTGTCTGCCGACGGCGGTGCCTCTTCCAGGCTGCACGCTTACAGCGGACAGCCCGAGCACAGTCCGCATTCCACCAGGGAACGCACTTCCGTGGACCCGAGAGGAAGAGCGAGGAATAGAGCGGAGGGCAGCGTTGAAGACAGTGTCATGAAAAAGGAGGAGAGCGCGAGGGAGAGGCAGAAGGGAGAGGTCAGAGAGAGCAGCACTGAGGGTAAATAGGTTCCAGTCCGCTTTAGCAAACTGCCACCTAGGAAAAGAGAGGGAAGGGCGAAAAGAGAAAAGGAAACAAGGATAGGGAAATGATCACTACCATGGAGGTCATCAAGAACCTGCCACGTGAAATCTAAGTAAAGAGAGAAGAGCAGAGAGAAAGATCAAGACAGGAAAGGGTGCGAGTCCGAGAGTCCAAATGAGTGGGCTCACCAGAATTCAGAAGAGACAGGGAAGAAGAGAGGAGAAACGGCTCAAGAAGGCGACCCGGGTATTTGTCAAAACGTCACCCAAAGAGAATGACGACAATTGAAGTCACCCAGCAGGAGCACAGGCTCCGGCAAGGAGTCCAAGAGGTGTTTCAAATCAGGAAGAGAAAGCGGGACACTTGGGGGAGATAAATGGAACAAACTGTGTACCATTTCCCCACAAAGATACGAGCAGCAGAACAATGGAGGGGCAAAGGAAAAAGTAAAGGAACAAAGGGAACATCAGCGCGAATCAAGAGAGCAGAAGAATTAGGAGCCCCAGCAACGCTGGGGGGGGGGGGGGAAGAGAAGGAATAGCCACGAAAACGACCAGGACGAGCACCAAGCATCGGCTCCTGGAGACAGACACAAAGGGGCGAAAACCGCGAAATTAGAAGTTGGAGTTCGAGGAAATTGGCGTAATAACCTCGAACGTTCCATTGAAGAATAGACCGACGAGAAGAGAAAGGACAACAACAGAAAACAAAGAAGAAGAAGAAACAAAGCGAAAGAGCAAACAGCACGTTAAAGAATATCAGGGTCGGGATCAGGGTCAGCAAAGTCAGGGTTAGGGGGCATGGGTAAACTGAGCAAAGACGGAGGGAAGGAAGCGGGAGAACAGACCAGAGGTGGGGGCGGGGTCCGGAGGAGGAAGAGGAGGAGACAACGGAGAGGAGCAGTCAAGGACAGCAGCAGGAAGAGGGGGAGTAGAAAGAGGGGAGCGCACCTCAGCAAGGGCAGCAACCGAAGGGAAGCAGGGCAAAGAAACCTCCATAGCAGGAACAGGGGGCGCAACCACTGAAATGGGAGGGGAAGGAGCAATAGAGCCAGTAGTAGGGGTCGAGGAAGAAAGCGAAGCCTTCTTACCCGCCGGGGAGGAGGAAGGAGAGGAGCCAGGCTTACGCTTCTGACTTAGAGACCGGGTCCCAGCAACTACGTACCGGGCAACGGATTCCAGTGTCTCAACAGGAGAAGCTGAACGAGAGCACACACGACGGCCGTTAGGAGAGCGATGGACATCCGCGCACCGACAGGCGGCGGGGAGAGTCAATAGATGGAGGAGGAGGATGGGAGGAGGATCGGAGGGAGACGAGGAAGAAGACACAGGAGACATGACAGACCGGGTAGAAAGAAGGGGACCCCAGACAGAGGACCAGGAGGGGGACCCTTGGGACAGAACTCAAAGGAACAGAGGAGGGAGCAGTGGGCGTATCAGGGTCCAAGGCCCGGAAACGGTTGTGAGTCTGAGGAAGGTGGGAAGGACGAGGAGAGGAAGAGCGCAACACGCGAGCATAAGAGACGTTAGCATAAGGCGGGAGCCGGCGAACCTGGCGCCTCGCCTCAGGAAAAGATAAACGCTCCCGGTGCTTCAAGTTGAGGACGGCTGCCTCAAGCTGTAATGGATACAGGCACGTAGGATGGGCCTCACAGTTGCAAGCTAGGAGGACAGGTGAGGAGGTGGGCACTCACAAGTTGAGGCGAGCTTGGGGCGAAGTGCACTCGACTAGAGTAGAGTGACCTTCACCCCCACACAAAGGACAGAGAGAAACAGTCCCAGAGCAGCGGAGGGCACCATGCCCAAACCTCCAGCACTTGTTACAAAGTCGAGGAGAAGGAATATACTCCTGGACAGAGCACCTGGCGCCAGCGAGAATGACAGAGGATGGAAGGGTCCTACCATCAAAGGTGACCTTCACAACTCGAAGGGTTGACGGCGGCGACCACGAGGGGGACGAGTAAACGAGTCAACCTGGAGGACAGAATGGCCTTGGGCATCAAGGATATGCCGAATGTCATCGTGGCAGTCCTGCAGATTCCGAACACCGGTTGCAACATGGGGCGGGAGGAGAATAGTGCCAACACTGGCATTCAACCGAGTGTTCTTAGAGACCCGAACAGGGATCTCACCAAGGCAGGATAAGGCAGCCAAGCGGGAAGCTGCATCCTGAGAAGGAGCAGCAACGACACGTGTACCGAGACGAGTGGGGTTGAAGGTGACAGACGCATCCACGGAATCAACGAGATGCCGATGGAGAGAGAAATCGTCAGGAGGCGCGGAATCAAGAGGGAGGAGATCAAAGTATTTGGCCCATGAAGCAGGACCAAACAAGGCCTGATACGCATCAGTAGAGGAAGGAAACGAGCGAATGCGGCCGTGGCGCTGACGGCGGTGAGAACCCCCTGAGAGAGAGGGGACAAAAGGCGCAGTAGTCACAACGAGAGACTTAGCCGCACCAGGGGACGAAGTGGTCACCACTGGGGGCTGGAGGCTCGACCCAACCACAGAGGAGGGAGGGGAGCTGGGGGAAGAAGTCAGGACGGTCAAAGGAGGAGCAAGGTCGGGGCCCAACGCAGCGGGAGCTACGGAGCCTGGTCTTCCAATACAGGCCGACTCGGGGGCTTGGTCGCCCACCCCACGAGCCTGAGAGGGTACAACAGAAACATTCAATGACATAAGACGAGGAGAAAAAATTCATCCACGAATGTGCCCCCATACCCACCATGGAGCCACAATTAGAGGCAGGACACCCAACAGGAAGCTATCGCCGATCATGCCGGGCCCCCTAGGGGTGCGTCGTGAGTATACGCCCCACAAACGCCACCTTAAGAACCGTCAGTCCGTCGAGATCGGGTTCAGCGACGAAAGGGGGATTGACAATAAAAGGTTCCCCTCGCTCGAGACGTTGGGTACTACAGTTCTACGGGTGCAAGAGTATGCCTCCTCAAGCACCCGGGCGTCAAAATAGAAGAAGTCCAAAGAAAGATCCAAAACAAGCAAGGTCGGCAGGAAACGACAAGCAGATAGGAGAGAGGGGGGGAGAAAAACGAAACAGAAGGAAAAGGAAAAGATGCTCGGCACATTGGAGAGGACGGCAGCAGGAGCACAAGGCTAGAAAAGGA
The DNA here is from genome assembly GCA_020271785.1 of Procambarus virginalis. Classification (NCBI taxonomy): domain Eukaryota; kingdom Metazoa; phylum Arthropoda; class Malacostraca; order Decapoda; family Cambaridae; genus Procambarus; species Procambarus virginalis. The sequence goes on from WNGS01000402.1 coordinate 62,244, forward strand.
CAGAGGACTGTCCAAGGAGCATCACACTCCGGCAGCCGCCCACTAAGCCCCCCTCACGGCATCAACGGGCCGAGCGGGGAGGGGGTGCATTCAGTAGAAATGACCCTAAGATTTCAGAGAGAAGCAATGGGCCAGTCTGTACTGTAGATCAAGTCTGGAGAGTGGGGGAGAGCAGCCAGAGGATCAGCTTCTGCCGAGTAGATGGAGACCTATGAGCCTCCTCTTAGTTGTCTGCGAGGATGTGACCCGCTGTTGGTGTTATGTTTGTGAACAGACAGTACTCCAAGCAGCTCCAGATGTCATGGGAGGAAATTTCGGTAAAACCATTGAGAGTGGTAAAAGTACATTGGATCTTAGTTGCAGAGTTTTGTGGGTTGTGATTCTTATCCATGTGGAGTAAGTATTTCTCATGTGAAAATGAGTCAGTTGTGTAGGATGTTGAAGGATGTTGAAATATACTTTATCCGCAGGAGCCATTCTCTTGTGAAGTAATGGACTGGGAGACATCTTTGTCCAGCCTTGTGGTTGAGCAGAGATAGTTTACTCAGTAGGTTGTGCATCCAGTTGTCCTGGGAAGTGGCGAGTTATACTAGAGCAGTGTCTCTATATTCAGATTCAGTTTATATTGATGCACGAGTAGTGAACAACGTGTATGTTCCACTCAAGTGTGGTGTTGACTTCAGAGTCATATTGGTGGTAAAGGATTTAATCATACTTGGGAGCAGGTGTTTGAGGCTCCAGGTGTGTATTTCAAGTTGGGGGATAAGGTTATCCTACCTTGTGTAATCATTGTGAAGGGTTACAGATTGTCCTTGGGTGTTTCCCAGGTAATCTGCTGTGCATCTTCAAGATGTTAGGACCCTTAAACCTCTTGGTTGGTTGTTTGTCATCAGACGTAAATCACTTGGGAAGTGATGGTGAGGGTTGTCAAGTTTCGGCATGTTCTTGTTAGTCTTTTGGAAGACTAGAAGGTTGATGAAAGTGTGTTGTGTTAAAGTTCATCATCAGAGGGTGTATACTTGTCTTCGGAGTTTTGATTGAGATATGGTGCCTAGGCATATGCCTGTTGTCTTTCACTGATCATTATGACAGAGTTATGAGGAAATTGATTTCTGTGTTCCTTATGGATCATCTGAGTCAGTTCGATCTGGTAGTCTTTGCACTTATCTTAGGTTGTATTTATTGGTTTGAAGGTCAAAGGTTTGCCAAGTCGGTGTGTTGTGTTTCTGAAGGTTCTATGAATGGGGAAATTTTATACATAATTGTGAAGTTTAACGCTAATTTCTCTAATTTTAGTATCCATTGGGCGAGAGTATGTGTTCCACAGAGAATCAAGAGTGGCGAGGAGCAGATGTCTTGGTCAGAGCATACCCAGGAGAAGTCCCAAATCTACTTTACATCCAGTCAGCTTCAATTAAGCCGTTCAGCTCTAGAAAAAAGGAGTCATGGAAAATGGAGTCTGTCTTGGAAAATTGCACCATATGGAAAATGGATCATATGGAAATATGGGACTGATCTCGGAGAAATAGTAGAAACAGATGTAGAGAACAATTGCAGTGATGACTGTGAAAGCAGCTACCTTTATTGACAATTCTATTCATGCTAATGATGATAATGTTGTTGATAGGTGTGTGAAATATGATCTGAAACAAAGTGAAATAAATGAGATAGTACCCTGGAGAGATAAATTTGCATACTCCAGTGAAACATATGTAGAACATAGCCATAAGACTGAAATTTCTGAGCATCATGTAAGAATATATTTGGAGTGTTTTCATTTTTGCCAGAAATGTGTTCTTATTACTTTTACATGTTTGGTGCAATTAATACCATAAATCTCAAGTGTCATACATTTCTACTAAGGAAAAAATGCCATTGATCTTCAATCCATTGCATTCTTTTTCTTGGAGGTGGAAGTGTTACGTACCTCTATAAGCTACGTAATTAAATAAATTAATTTGTACTTATATATATGCCTTGCTTTATATGATTACATGTATGTACATCTAAATATTCTTTAATTGTATGTAAGTTATGTGTTGCCTTATTTATATGTTGTGAATTAGGCCTAACTTTATCCACCCGTGGGAGCGATTATATTCTCTTTGTTTGCTCACGGCTGATTTCGTGGGAAAGTGGTTTTATTAATGACCATCAGTAGAAAGCACTGATGGAAATTCTGTAATTGTTTGAACATTGGGTGGCAACATTCCGTGAGAGAATTTTAGTTCCTGGTGGCTGGGGAGCGTTGCCAGTATTTCCCTCTGTTTATTTTAATTACTGCATGTATTTGTAATTACATTTTCTTTGATTATGCATGTTAATTTGACATTTAGTAAGTTACTTTAAGATTACTCTTGTCACATTATTTTGCTCTATGTAAGTTTAATTAATACTATATAGTTTGGCAATTTTTCGCGGGGCAGAAGCAATAATTTTGACTCCCGCAGAATAAGTAATCAGTAGCTCGCACGGGACAGGAGAGATAACATCTTTGGGAGATAAGTCTGTTAACATTTGTTTGCCATAATAATATACTATATGAGAGACAATACTTTGATTTTGTTTTATAAGTGATCTTGTCCATCTGTGCTTTATATAATACTGTATTGATTATATTGTTAATATATATATTATAATTTATATATTTCTTCAGTCCTAAGGGAGAATTTTACCAAGTTGCTTTGTACCAATCATGGGGTTACACTGGTGACCCGCTCTAGAGAACAGCAGTTCTAGTATCCCTAGACATTTAAGGTGTTGTAGGGTCACGAGCCGTAACGAACGATAGGTAACAACATGTACCACGGACTGCTAATTAATTACTGCACGTATACCGTTACTCTATCACACTGCCTGAGCTGGTGTCAACAATACACTTGTGAATTCGAAGTGCTAATTACTCCTAATTAACCTATGCATAAACAACTGTCCCTCGGACAGAGCTAATTAAACCAACGAATTATGCTTGCCTAATTGACTTCGCCTCCAGACAGTCAAACCCCTTTGACGTTAATTATCCGCAATTAACTTGAACCACTAATTAACCATCCCTTGGACAGATCTAATTAGTCTAGAATTTATAGTCGGTGTTTATAGTTGTTACAATAGTTTGAACATTTGAGAAAAGCAACAGATCTGCGATTAGAGAGTAAACGATCTGTTGTAACATATCACAAATATATAATTGTCAAAAAACGGGAAACTGGTTTGTGGATATTATTACGGAGTTCTTTAATAATATAGTTGCTAACAGCAACCAAATAAGAAATACTGGGAATTTTATCGATAAATAAAATTCTAATAATTTCCCTAGTAATGAAATACTTTGATTAAAACACTAAAAATATATAAAACTTGACTTTACAATTGCTTGGAAGCAGTTTTAATTTTTAAAATTGAATTTTTAGGACAAAACTTAAGTAACGTAAATATTATCCCACGAATGAATGATAACTAAATTACAAAATTTACCATCAATATTAGTAATTAACGGGCCCAGAAATACTATTTTAATTTCTTAAATTTCATAAATAAAGGTCAAATTTATAGGTTAAGACCAAATGCGGAACAAACCCACCTGAGAGCGGTGGTCATAAGAGGTAAGAAAAGAACCAACAGCATAACGGCGATAAACTTCGGCTTAAATGTAGGTTTCTCTTAATTTTTAATGGATGTATATTTATATTTTAATGATATTTAGATAACCTTGCCATATAATTTATCATTGGTGGAGTGCATATTCAAACGTGATGGTGATGACTAAGGTGATGTAAATATTCTTAATACAGTTCTTATGATTTAAATTTCAAAGACGATAATGTCTGAAATACTAATATATATTTTTTAAGGATTCTTAAATTATTTACAACATGTAATGTTTCACAATTGTTGCAGCCGAGATAAGGCAAGTCACACCAGCTCCGAGCATGACGAAGTTAACTAATTGCAGACAATCACTAGTAACAACTCTACTGTGAAGTTTGGAGTTACTTGCATATATGTTTCATTAGTCATGGAGGATCATTTGCAACGAAGGAACAATTAAATATTTCCTTTGAATACCATTACTTAAGTAGCATTGCGTACTTTAGTAGTTAGTGGCATTCAATATTAATGTTTAATATTTATTGCATACAAATTGTGGGGATTTGCATATAACCTGAGTGACAGCTTGAGTTGAAGTAGGAGCACGAGTGCTTGTACCTGGCCTTTCCGAACACAGTCTTCCACTCGCACGTCTCCTGCTGGAAGAAACTGTCTAACCTGACAACTATGCTCGTGTATGTTAAATATCATTAATAGCACTCTTAAATAAGGTTGATGGTTTGACCAGACCACACACTAGAAGGTGAAGGGACGACGACGTTTTGGTCCGTCCTGGACCATTCTCGAGTAGATTCTCAAGGCTGGACCATTCCCAATCGACTTGAGAATGGTCCAGGACGGACCAAAACGTCGTCGTCCCTTCACCTTCTAGTGTGTGGTCTGGTCAAATTACTTTAGCCACGCTATTGTGACTCATCGCTTGCACAAGGTTGATGGTATCTGTTCACACAATTAGTTCATAGGTAGTAAGCTATTACTATAATTTCTGCACTAACCTATTTTTAGGGTCTTGCCCCACGTCTGACTCCTCTGTTAAGGACCAAAAAAGAATAGTTAAGTTGGCCAATAAGGTTGTATCGTTACATAATACTTTGAAAGCGTAGGAAATCCTGTATTCTTTGGCTCTGAATGTATGCACGGTATATTAAATTTTCCTGACAATAGGGAAATTGTCTGGGTGTCAAGTCTCCCTGGTGTAGGTTGTTCAGTTCACTGGCATGGCTAGTGTTAGCAAGATCAGTTCAGGTGTTAACACCCCGTCGCCTGGCCCTATCGTTTTGATTCAAAGATTATCATGATAAATTATTTAATACAAGATTATCACCAGTAAGGGGTTATAATAGGTGTCGGTCTACTGCTTAGTCTGAAGACCGAAAATTGCTTAACTTGTTATAAAATGATTTGAGGACTGTTATTAAGGTCCACATGTATTATGAACATTAACATTCAGCATTAACTTGCCCCTGTGAAAGTTATATCAAAGGGCGAGTCATACCTATCATTATCCCAGCTATCTCGACGAGCCTAAAGTAAGTTTATTTCTGAGCAGTGTGTACGTGCATATCATTCCACCCAATATTACTGTGGGGTATACACACGTGTATGGCTTCCCATCTTATAAAGGGATTGATGTATATCTATACTTAAATTTGTACTTAATGTCCAATATTAGGACATGTATTGGATTAATATCTTAAGGATTTTTATGTCCATTTTGGATATTTGTGGGAATGTTCACTAATATCCACACAATAGGCTTATTATGTTTTTATAGAGAAATGAGACAAGTGAGGCAGGTCAATGTAAACATTCCAATGACAGTTCTCTCAGCCTTGTGGCACTGTGCCAGTTGTGATGCTCTATATACATATAAATGCCTTGAACCAGGTTATGATATATGTAACTGGTTCATAATTAATTTCCACAGTCGGATGCACCGTTTGTTAATCTGATGTATAGCTTGAATATCTATTTATTGAATTCAAAGAAATCTTGCACTTGATCACTATGAATGATTGCTGTCATTGGTTGATGCTAAGATTGGTGGCTTAAAGCAGTATTGGTCTATAGTTAATCGGTTATTGAGTGGGAGATACTACATTTAGTTTTGGTCTTGGAGTCTACGTAAATAAATCTGAGATTTCATTACTATTTTGCACACGTTGAATTTTCACTGACGTTGGTTTAGTCAGTAAAGCTTAAGGGCGTGTGAGGGTACTCCAAAGCTGGTCTGACGATCATCTTGTAAAGGTGCAGTTTGACACGAATGGGAGCTTGATCAAATTTGTATAGCCTTGAGAGTGAGCTCCTGGCAATTGCAGTTTTTTCGGAGATTTACTGTGTGTAGTTGAGGAGCCGGTTGATGTTATAGCCGAGAACTGTTGTCATTTATCATCACTATGGGATTCCCCTGATGCGAACTCCCCAACATTTTCGATGGATTACGGGCTATTCATGCCCGTGCCACGTCATGGGTGGCATAATCTTCTTCAATCATTTTTGATGGAGTATGCCATTCATCCATTAGTGCTGATTCTGATTTGCTCTGGGTTGGTTCTCATACGCAGTTTCCTCTCCCATTCCACCGTCAAAGCCAGTTTGGAATTAACCTTTCGCACTACTGTGGAAAAACTTGGTAATTCTTCCCCTATATCCCCGGTTCAGATGTTATGATATGGGCTACATCTGCAAACACGGGTCTCACGCATGAGCTCTGAGGAACACCAGCTGTTGGGGAGAAAGTCTATGCATTTTTCCTGTTGAAGCAGGACGAAACTTTTCTATTTGTCAAGAAGTTCCTGATCAGATGGACGAAGGTCTAGTTTTGAGCCGGTATGTTCGTTAGTTTGTACACAAGATCATCGTGCCACAAGCTATCAAAGGCATTGTGCACAACTCTAGTTGCTATTAGGGCCACTTGTTATGCTGACGAATGCGGGAGACCACATCATAGATGTTGAATGCATGTTGCGTCGATCGATGCCTTCCGAACTCAAGTTGGTTATTTTTGTGTTGCCGGTTTGGTACCTTCTTTTGATAAATACTTGCATACTATTTTTGTGTCGAGGTTCATGTATCTTAGATAAGCGGAGCCGTTGAATATGATAATTTCGAAACATTTACAGTGTGTTTTCGAAGAGAGAGAGAGGGGTCGATAATTCTCTGGACGTTTATTTTGTTTGGGGGAGGATGGGTGGGGGGGATAGGAATGAAGGGGGGTCCTCTCCCTCTTGAAGACTTCGGGGATGTGGCCTGACACTAAAATTGCGTTGAATACGTTCAGGAGTGATTGCATGAAGTTCCCTGGCAGGAGATGTATCTGTTCTGCCCGTGTGCCTGAGAGGCCTGGAGCCTTGTTCCGGTGCTCTTTATAACCCCTTCCATTTACAGTGGGGATTGATCTGGTCTGGGGGGGGGATCTGCTAGGTTAGTCTGGTCGATATCAGGCGTACCGGTCATGGTGTCTAAGTTGGCATTGATCCATTGGTTCACTCTGTTAATCGGGACCAAATTAGTGAGCTTTAAGAGAACTAGTGACACTTTCCTTCACCTGTGGTAATGGTGACTGTTGACCAATTTATTGAATACTTAAATTGTTCATCTTTTGTTTCTTTTATTTTCAACCAAATTTCAAATCTTCCCTGAAAATTTTGAGGCATATTTTGGATAAAAACCTATAATTTATATATGTGTCTTTGTGATAATTTACTCAGTTTTCTGCACTCACCTGAGTGCTTTATCTAGGTATAAGGCAAGATAAGACAGATAAGATCATTTTATTTAGGGAAAAGTACACATATACAATGAGTTACAATGTTGGATTTCTGTAAGAAGCAAGTATATAGTATGCCCAAAGCTACTAGTACGCACAGCGTTTCGGGCGTTGGTCATAAGAACCAGAGTTTCAGATAAGGACGAGACTAACAACTCTACAAATACTGTACTGTTCATTGAAAATTTATCAAGCACCTTACTATAACTTAAAAAAATGATTAGTAATACCTAATCATCCAGGACAGTTCATTAAAATATAAATAATAACACTGAAATTTAATGTTATAATAATAATGATAAATAATGCTACTTCATATTTCTACAGTAAACGCTTCCTAAATGGATGTAATGGAACCCATGGGCACAAAACAAACAAATACATGTATGATATTCTCCCCCCCCCCCTCCCTATCGGGCCAGATGTCGTCGTAAGGGGGCTTTTTGAGCCGTTGCCGGAGGTGATTCTCCATGGGTCAGTCCTCTTTCCTTTTGAGGCTTTATGCTCCTGCTGCTGTCTTTTCCAATTGTGCTAATATATTTTCCTTTTCCTTGCTTCATATTTCTCCCACCTTCTCCTTTCTAATTGTCATTTCCCGCCGACCTTTTGCCAGTCTTGATTATTCTTTTGGACTACTGTTTTAATGCACGGGTGTTTGGGGAGGCGCGCACACTCGCCCGTAGAACTGTGGTACCCAACGTCTCGAGCGAGGGGTGACTTTATTGTCAATCCTTCTTTCGTCACTGAACCCGATCTCGACGGACTGACGGTTCATAAGGTGGCGTTTGTTGGGAGTATACTCACGACGCACCTCTGGGGGGCCCCGGCATGACCGGCAACATGTCTATTGTTGGGTGTCCTATCATCTAATTGTGGCTCCGTGGTGGGGTGGGGGGGCACATTCGTGAATGAAAGTCTTTCATCTCGTTTTTATGCCGTTTACGCCTTTTCCTCTTATGACTTCTCGGGCTCGTGGGCCTGGTTGCCCAACCCACGAGTTGGATTGTATTGGAAGACCGGACTCTGTAGCCCCCCTGCTACATTGGGCCCAGACCTAGCTCCTCCTGACCCTCCTGACTACTCCCCTCGGCTCTCCTCCCTCCTCTGTGGTTGGGTTGCGCCCTAAGATCCCAGCAGTGACCAATTCGTCCCTTGGCCTGGCTCTGTCTCTCATTGTAACTTCTGCGCTTTATCACCCCTCTCTAGGGTTCTGATCGCCGTCCCCGCCGCGGCCCCACTGACGCGATCCCTTCCCATACTAATTCGTTCCACGCCTTGTTTGGCCCTGTTACGTGGACTAAGTACTTTGACCTTCACCATTTAGATTCTACTCCTGATGATTTTTCCCTCCATAGGCACCTTGTTGATTCTGTAGATGCCTCTGTTACTTTCAACCCTACCTGTCTCGGTACACGTGTCGTTGCTGCTGTTCCTCAGGATGCAGCCACCTGTTTGGCCGCCTTATCCTGCATTGGTGAGACCCCTGTTCGGGTCACCAAGAACGCTCGGTTATCTAAAGGATTGCCACGATGATAATCGCATATCCTCGAAGCCCAGGACCATTCTGTCCTCGAGGTGGACACGTTTACCCGTCCCCCTCGTGGTCGTCGCCGTCATCTCCTTCGGGTTGTGAAACTTACCTTTGATGGTAGGACCCCTCCTCCCTGTCGTTCTTGCTGGTGCTGGATGCTCTGTTCAGGAGTACATTCCCTCTCCTGGGCTCTGTAATAAGTGCTGGAAGTTTGGGCATGGTGCCCTCTGGCTCCAGTCCTGTCTCTCTCTCTCTCTGTCCCATGTGTGGGGACGGTCACTCTAAGCCGGAGTGCACTTCTCCCCAGGCTTGTTGCCTCAATTACGGTGAGGCCCATCCTACCTTCTCCCATGTGTGTGTACATTACAAGCTTGAGGCAGCCATCCTCAACTTTAAGCACCGGAAATGTTTGTCTTTTCCTATGGTGAGGTGCCAAGTTCACCGTTTCCCCCTTTACCCTGGCGTCTCTTATGCTCACGCATTGCGCTCTTCCTCTCCTCGTCCTTCCCCACCTTCCTCAGTCTCACAATCGTTTCCAGGCCTTAGACCCAAACACACCCACCCTCTCCTCCCCTGTTCCTTTACGTGCTGTCCCGAAGTCCCCCCCCCCTCATTGGTTCTCTGTCTGGGATTCCCTTTCTTTCTACCCAGTGTGTCATGTCTCCTGTGTCTTCTTTCTCCTCTCCCTCCGATCCTCCTTCCCACCCTTCTCCCCCTCTCTTAGCTCTCCATGCCACCTGTCTGTGCAGGGCTGATGTCCATCACTATGCCAGCAATCATAGTGTTGTTCGCTCTTTCTTCTTCTCCAGTTGAGACGCTTGAGTCTGTTACCCGGTACGTTGTTGCTGGAACACCTGTCTCTGAGTCTGAAGCGAAAGCCTGGCTCATCTCCTTCTTCCTCCCCGGCGGGTAAGAAGGCTTCGCTTTCTTCTTCGCCCCCCACCTCTATCGCGCCATCCCCTCCCGTTTCGGTTGTCGACCCTCCTGTTCCTGCTATGGAGATTTCTTTAGCCCCCGCTTCCCTCTAGGTTGCTGCCCTTGCTGAGGTTCGCTTCCCGGTTTCTACCTCTCCTGCTGCTATCCTTGACCCTCGGTTGTCTCCTCCTCCGGATCCTGGTCGTCTCCAACTCCTGATTTTACAGTTTTCCCCCCTTTGTGTTTGTTTCCAGGAGCTGATGTTTGGTGCTCGTCCTGGTCGCTTCCATGGCTATTCCTTTCTCTCCTCCCTTCCCCCCGCTTTTGCTGGAGCCCGTAACTCTACTGCTCTCTTGATTTGTTCTGATATTCCCTTCGTTCTCCTTCTTTTTCCATCCTCTCCCCAATGTTCTGCTGCACGTGTCTTTGTGGGGTAAATGGTTTACGGTTTGTTCCTTTTATCTCCCCCCACCTGTCCCGCTTTCTCTTCCTTATCTTAAACACCTAACGGACGCCTTGCGGTCTCTTTTCACCCAGCAGAAGCCTGTGCTTCTGCTGGGTGATTTTAACTATCGAAATACCCTCTAGGGGTGATGTTCTAACAAACACCTGGGGTCGCCTTCTTGAACCGTTCGTCCAATCTCCTTCCCTATCTTCTGAATTCTGGTGATCCGAATCATTTGGACTTGCGAACTAGCACCCTTTTCTGTCTTAATCTTTCTCTCTGCTCGTCGTCTCTTTACTTAGATTTCACGTAGTGGGTTCTTGATGACCTCCATGGCAGTGACCATTTCCCCATTCTTGTTACCTTTTCTCTTCTCACCCTCTCCTCTCCTTCCGTAAGTGGCAGTTTGCCAAGGCAGTCTGGAACCTCTTCACTCTGAGCTACTCTCTCCGACCTCTCCGTTTTCTCCCTTGCGCCCACACTGTCTTCGACGGTGCCCTCCACTCTATTCCTCGCTCTACCTCTCGGGACAACGCAAAATAGCGTTCCCCTGCTGGAATGTGGTCTGTGCTCGGACTGTCTGCTGTAAGCATGCAGAATGGAAAAAAGAGACCGCTGCCGGCAGATGGCTAATTCGTTTCTTTTGATTCGGAAGGCAAGTGCGGTGCCCCGAAGGTCCATCCTTATGGCTAAACGTGAGTGTTGGAAGTCCTGTTAACACTATTACGTCCGAAACTCCTAAGCCGCAGATCTGGAAGCATATCCGCAAGATAGTGGATAAGTTTGTTCTGATGTCTTGCCGGTCCTTGAGTTTCCGTGGGACTCTTGTGGCGGATCCGGTGCAGGTTACGGCCAAACTGGGTTCCCACTTTTCATCTGTTAGCTTTTGTTCTCATCTTCCTCAGTCTTTCCGTCTTCGTAAGCCTGTTCTTGAATCTCATCCTTTAGATTTCAGTTCCCATCCCAGCCTTCCTTACAACGATTCCTTCTGTCTATGAACTTCAGTCTGCTCTGGCCCTCTGCGGTTCTACGGCAGCGGGCCCGGATGACATCATTATGAGATTCTTCCCCATCTCCCTCCGTGCACGTCTCGGTATTTGCCGAATCGGTATTACAGGGTCTAGGAGTCGTTGTCAGTCCCTGAGGACTGGCTTGATGCTGTTGTCCTCCCTGTTCGGAAACCAGGGTATCTCGGGACATCACCTCACTCAGGACTAACTCCCTATTGGCGTCACGAGTTGTGTCTGCAAACTCTTTGAACGTGTGATTAACGTTCATTTGACGTGGTTCTTTGAACAGTCACCAACTCGTCCCCTTCTCAAATTGGTTTTCACAAATTCCGGAGCACAACAGATGTCCTGGTGAACTTGGATGTCTATATTCATACTCCTTTTGCTGCGAAGACCTCCTTGTTGCTGTGCTTTTTGACCTGGAAAATTCTTATGACACTGCCTGGAGATATCATTTTCTGTCCCAACTTCGTTCTCTTGGCCTTCGTGGTAATTTCCCTCTTTCCTCCAAAGTTTCCTCTGTCGTCGTTCCTTTCGAGTGAGGCTTGGTGCCACTCTCTACCTCTTTTCAGCAATACGGGGGTGTGCCCCAAGGTAGTATCCTGAGGACTACTCTTTTTTTTCTGGATGCCCTCAATGGTCTTCTCCTCTCTTCCTTCTGACGTCTTCTCCGCTTTCTGTCGACGATCTTATTCTTTGTTGTCGGGGGGTGATTATTCGCCTCTCCTTCAACGGCGGCTTCAACTTGCGATTGATGCCGTATCATCTTGGGCCTCCGATCATGGCTTAATGTTCTCTACGTCGAAGACTTGTGCTATTTTTTTTACTCGAAAGCGTGTCGTCTTTGTCCCTCTGTCGCTTTATGGTCATCCCCTTGTGTACAGGGATTCCGCTAAGCTTTTTGGGAAAATTTTTGACACTCATTTGTCTTGGTCGGCCCACATCCCTTACCTCCGCATTGAATGCTTTAATGCCCTTAACCTCCTTAAGGTTTTGTCCCATACTTCTTGGGGAGCAGATAGGTGCATGCTCCTCTCCGTACATTCCTCTCTTGTACTGTCCAAAACTCGATTATGGTTGACTCGTCTGCATCTCCTTCTACTCTTCGCCATCTCGATGCTATGGATCAAACTGGGTTGCGCCACAGCTTTGGTGTCATTCGTTCGACTCCCGCCCTCAGCTTGTATGTTGACACTGGCTTCCTATCTCTTCAGGACCGCCGTGATCGCTTCTGTCTTCACTATCTTTCGCGGTCCTTACAACATTTTTACTCTCGCCTGTGTCGTGCTTTGACATTTACACCTCCTATCGTTCCTGTTCCTCTTCACCGCCGCCTCCTTTTTGTCCTGTTATCTCACTTACAGGATTCTCTTTAGATTCGTGTTGCCGATGTTTCTCCTCGTATCGTTACATCCTTTCCCCAGTGGAGTGTCCCCCTTCATAAATTTTGTACATCCCTGACCTGTATCACTAGAGCTTTTACCTCTCCTACGGTTCTGAAACGCGTTTTCCTTGAACACTTCTTCGCACTCCCACTCCATTTCAGTCATCACCGATGGGTCTAAGTCTACAGACGGTGTTGGTTACTCTGTTGCTTTTCCTGACCACATTTGTGTGTCGCCTACCTCCAGAGACTAGCATCTTCACAGTGGAACTATATACTATTCTCTATGCTATTCGTCTCTTGCTTTCTCGTGTTCAATCTTCCTGTGTGGTTGTTGTTGAGTCGTGCTGCCCTCATGGCTCTCGGGTCTTTTAATCTGGTCTATCCCGTGGTCTTCAAGATTCAACATTGGCCGTTTCTTATTTCCAGTAAATTTAAGTCAGTTGTTTTACTGGGTTCCCAGCCATATTGGTGTCTCTTTAAATGAGCGTGCAGATGCTACCGCTAAGGAAGCTGTCTGCTCTTGTCCCATCTCCTGTAAAGGTATTCATTATTCCGACTTTTACCCAGTTATTCTTTCCTCCATCCTTACCCGTTGGCAGAACTGTTGGTCTTGTTACTGGTAACAAACTGCATACTCTTAATAGTAGTGTCCTCATGGCCTTACTTATGCCACTATAACAAGCAATGGGAAACAGCTCTGGCTAGGTTAGGTATTGGCCGTACAAGGTCACTTAATGGAGCGCCAACCTGCTCCTTATTGTCCAAATTGCATTGTCCCTCTTAGGGTTGTGCATATCCTTGTTGAATGTCCTGACTTCCATCACGAGCATGTCTTGCTTTCCGACTGTCCCCTGCGGTTGCTTATCCCTAGATAGACTTCTTGGTGAATCGAATACTTTTGATATCGTTCACCTCATGTGTTTCTGTTCTCGTATTGGCATCCTTGGTGATATTTAGCGCCCTCTGATTGTTCCGCAAATCTGATGGTGCTATGTAGCCTTCCCGGTTTGGTGCCTTCTTTTAATAATTACTTCAATAAATAAATCCCAGTGTCCTATTTACCTTATTTTGAACATTTATGCAGTGATTGTTTGTTTTAAATTCTTACTAGTTATAACACACAGATCCCTTTCGCAATCCCAACACCATCAAACTTATATCTTGTAACTGTGCCATCATTACTTAGCCTTAAAACCTTATATTTGTAAGCAATAAACTACTACTGATAATCTTTGACTACTTCAAAACCCTATGTAGGCTGCATCCCGTCCTCCAAAAATGGGGGAGGTAAATGTAACAGCCCCATAAGTGCAATTATGTACTATGTATGACAGTCAGGAATTGTACTTATTTTCACTTAGTATTAAACCCTACTGTCAAATATATTGTGTATATTTGAGTTTACCTGAAAAGCCGAATAGAAAACACGACCTAACCTAACCACCTTAGTTTTTGAAGATAATCCTTTTATTGCTTTTTAATTACAATTACTACTTAACCTATAGCTATATTTATATTACAGTTTCATAAAACAAAACTAAAATATTTCAATAAATTGTAAAGTAACTCGGGATATTTTCAAATTTTGTATAAAATCTCTGTTGTTTAATAAAACTGAAAAAGAAACTCTTGATATTTAAACCTTGTTTATAGTGAATTGAACTTTAAAACTTCATCTTAAAATTCTGAGTTTTAACAGAAAACGAGGAGAATAAATGGGGAGGTAAAAGGAACAGCCCCAAAATTGCAATTATTTATTATGTATGACAGTCAGGAAATGTACTCATTACACTCAGTATTAAAACGTACTGTCAATTCCGAGGATGGGTTACAACCGATAGGTATAGGGACCACTACCACCTGTTACGTGAGTAAGGGGTCCATACCCCTTGTAGGATGGGTCTGGGCCCAACAACTGCCTATAAGATGGGTATGTGAACTCCTATCATCTACAGGATGGGTATGGGGTCCACTACTGCCTACTGGATGGGTATATATATATATATATATATATATATATATATGGCCCTCTACCACCCACAGGATGGGTATGGGGTCCACTATTGCCCACAGGATGGGTTTGAGGACCACTATCATCTACAGGATGAGTATGAGGTTCACTACTGCCCACTGGATGGGTATATGTTCCACTTCTGCTCAAAGGGTGTGTGTGGTGTCCTCTATACCGCCCACAGGATGGATATGAGGTCCACAATCACCCACAGGATGCAAATTGTGTCTACTACCGCTCACAGGATGGGTATGGCCTCCATTGCCGACCACAGCATGAGGATAAGGTACAGTACCGTCCACGGAATGGGTATATGCTTAACTACCGCCGACAGGAAGAGTATATCGTCTACTACCGCCCACAATATGGTATGGGGTTAACTACCACCCATAGGATGCGTTTGGGGTCTACTATTGCCTTCAGGATGGGTATTGGGTTCCTTACCGCCCACAGGATGGGTATGGCACCCACATGATAAGTATGGTGTCCACTACCGCTCAAAGGATGGGTATGGGGTCCAATACTGCCTACTGGATGGCTATGGGGTCACTACCACCCACAGGATGGGTATTGGGTCCACTTCCGCTCATAAGATGGGTATGGGGTCCACTACCACCCGCAGGATGGGTATGGGGTCCAATACCCCCACAGGATTGGTATGAGTTCCAATACCGCCCACAGGGTGGGTACTGGGTCCAATACCGCCCACAGGATGGGTATGGGGGCCACGTCCATCGACAGGATTTATATGGGGTCCAATACCGTCCACAAAATGAGTATGGGGTCCATTACCGCCCACAGGATGGGCATTGGGTCCACTACCACCAACAAGATGACTATATTGGGTCCACTACTGCCCACAGGATGGGTATGGGATTTATAGTTGTATTAAGCGCTATTAGTTTATTAAGTTTATTATTTCTTAAGTTTATTATTTTTACTTAATTATTAAAATTATGTACCTAATTTCATCTTCATAGTTTTTTACTCTGTGCTTTAAAATTGCTCTGTATCTAGTGTTACCCAATCTTTATGTACTTATTCCAGTCAACTTTACCATTGTGATCATTGCTGTCCTCTTATATGTGCTAGCAATATGCTGTATTGTGCCTATTAATCTTTGGTTAATTACCATTCAAGCTGTCAATACAATCCATCTGATCTACCTATGTGGGTATATAACCAAATTAAACTGTAATTTGGTTACTTTCGCCTCTATTTACTAATTCTTAATGAAGATAGCTACTTCATTCTCTCTCTCTCCACTCCAACCTTTTTCCTATGATGAATGTAATAACTAGAACAATCAGACCTTAAGCACATACAGAGGAATAACAATGAAATATATAGCATAATGTAAACCTTCATTTTTTTTCTCGAGGATAAATATCCTCTGAGGGTTCTTCTGTACTTACTTTTGAGAGTGAACTCAGTATGGAACTGTACGGTAGAAAGACGTTCCGTAGTTTGGATCGTGTTCGCTGTGAACGAGCTAGGTTGGACACTTTTTCAAATTGGAGTCTAAGCTGGCTAAACCCACCATCTCTGGCTAAGACGGATATTACTACCTTAAGGTGCATGATTACTGCAATTGCGCTTTCTGACATAAAATGGTCGGAGGGTGGCGGAAAGGAGATACCCCTAGCAGTCGTCACACAGAAGCCTCTCCCGATTATCCGTTTGTTAATGGCAAACCCACAAAATATCCCCATAGAGCTAAGTGACTTAGCCGACAAGAACATAAGAACAAAGGCAACTGCAGAAGGCCTATTGGCCCATACGAGGCAGCTCCTATTTATAACCACCCAATCCCACTCATATACATGTCCAACCCATGCTTGAAACAATCGAGGGACCCCACCTCCACAATGTTACGCGGCAATTGGTTCCACAAATCAACAACCCTGTTACTGAACCAGTATTTACCCAAGTCTTTCCTAAATCTAAACTTATCCAATTTATACCCATTGTTTCGCGTTCTGTCCTGTGTTGATACTTTTAATACCCTATTAATATCCCCTTTGTTATGTCCATTCATCCACTTGTAAACCTCTATCATGTCACCCCTAACTCTTCGCCTTTCCAGTGAATGCAACTTAAGCTTTGTTAATCTTTCTTCATATGAAAGATTTCTAATTTGGGGAATTAACTTAGTCATCCTACGCTGGACACGTTCAAGTGAATTTATATCCATTCTATAATATGGCGACCAAAACTGAACTGCATAATCTAAATGGGGCCTAACAGAGCAAGATATAGCTTGAGAACCACACCAGGTGTCTTGTTACTAACGCTGCGATTAATAAATCCGAGTGTCCGATTTGCCTTATTACGAACATTCATGCATTGATCCTTTTGTTTTAAATTCTTACTAATTATAACTCCCAGATCCCTTTCGCAATCCGACTTCGCAATCTCAACACCATCTAGCTCGTATCTTGTAACTCTATCATCATTACCTAGCCTCAGAACTTTACATTTATCAGCATTAAACTGCATCTGCCAGTCCTTTGACCATTTCAAAACCCTATCTAGATCAACTTGAAGTGATAGTGAGTCCTCCTCCGAATTAATTTCCCTACCGATTTTCGTATCATCGGCAAATTTGCAAATGTTGCTACTCAAACCTGAATCTAAATCATTTATATATATTATAAACAACAGAGGTCCCAGGACAGAGCCTTGAGGCACTCCACTTACAACATTTTCCCACTCTGACTTGACTCCATTTATACTAACTCTCTGTTTCCTTTGGTATAGCCATGCCCTAATCCAGCTTAATATAGCACCCCCAATACCATGAGCCTCTATCTTTTTAATCAGTCTTTCATGTGGCACTGTATCAAAAGCTTTGCTAAAGTCAAGGTACACAACATCACAATCCTTACCACTATCAACTGCCTCAACTATGCTAGAATAAAAAGATAACAAATTTGTTAAACATGAACGGCCATTTATAAAACCATGTTGCGACTCAATTATTAATTTATGTTTTTCAAGATGAAGACGAATTTTATTTGCTATTATAGATTCGAGTAACTTTCCCACAATAGACGTTAGGCTAATTGGTCGATAGTTAGACGCAAGTGATCTATCTCCTTTCTTAAAAACTGGTATCACATTAGCAACTTTCCAAAACTCTGGCACTCTGCCTGACTCTATTGATTTATTAAATATGATTGACAGTGGGTCACAAAGCTCCCCTTTGCATTCTTTCAGCACCCTGGCAAACACTTCATCCGGCCCTGGGGATTTGTTTGGTTTGAGTTTTTCTATTTGTTTAAGAACATCCTCCCTGGTAACTGCTAAACTCGTCAACCTGTCCTCGTTCCCACCCACATAGACTTGTTCGGCTGAAGGCATATTGTTAAGTTTCTCTTTAGTAAATACAGATACAAAATATTTCTTAAAAATACTACTCATCTCTTCATCACTATCTGTTATTTGACCTGTCTCAGTTTTAATGGGCCTATCCTTTCCCTAGTCTTAGTTCGATATAACTGAAAAAACCTTTAGGATTTGTCTTTGCTTACCCTGCTATACGAACTTCATAGTTTCTTTTTGCTTTCCTTATCTCTTTTTACCATTTTAACCAGTTGACGAATTCCTGTTCTAAAGTGACCTCCCCATTTTTAATCCTTTGTACCAAGCTCTCTTTTTACCTTAAGGTTTTTCAAATTCTTTGTTATCCACTTTGGTCATTAGTATTCGATCTATTCAATTTGTGTGGTATACTACTTTTCCTGTGCTTTGTTTGAGAATATTCNACTACACCCCAGGTATACTACTCTACACATATAACGATAGGTATGCCAGACATATACAAACTGAGTAATGGAGTACTTAACCAACTAAGTCACAGAAAATAGAGAATCCAGAGGAAGTAAGAGGAAGGAGGAGAGCACGTCCGAACAACACAGCCGCCAGCAGAGAGAAGACCGTCCCAGCAGCATGCGTGAGTGGTGCCGGGAAGAGCCCAATTGATCATACAGCTATACACATTAAAACATCTTCCCCTTATGCCTCATATTGCTACTTTCCTCATTCTACGGGTAGTTAAACTTATAACAATGTTACTTAATCCACAACAAGTTTAAGAGTCTAAATGCTTTGTGAGCTACACGAATAGTCGTACTTCTGGCAGGGATGATTACAAACAGCTACATCTCTCTATGCGTGCCCTGCCATATTGTCGTTACTAAGCTCAATTTTGACCTCTGGTTTCCATCTAAAGAACCCAGAGTCGTAACACACGCTTACAGCGGACAGCCCGAGCACAGTCCGCATTCCACCAGGGAATGCTCTTCTGTGGACCCCGAGAGGAAGAGCGAGGAACAGAGCGGAGGGCAGCGTTGAAGACAGTGTCATGAAAAAGGAGGAGAGCGCGAGGGAGAGGCAGAAGGGAGAGGTCAGAGAGAGCAGCACTGAGGGTAAATAGGTTCCAGTCCGCTTTAGCAAACTGCCACCTAGGAAAAGAGAGGGAAGGGCGAAAAGAGAAAAAGGGAACAAGGATAGGGAAATGATCACTACCATGGAGGTCATCAAGAACCTGCCACGTGAAATCTAAGTAAAGAGAAGAAGAGCAGAGAGAAAGATCAAGACAGGAAAGGGTGCGAGTCCGAGAGTCCAAATGAGTGGGCTCACCAGAATTCAGAAGAGACAGGGAAGAAGAGAGGAGAAACGGCTCAAGAAGGCGACCCGGGTATTTGTCAAAACGTCACCCCAAAGAGAATGACGACAATTGAAGTCACCCAGCAGGAGCACAGGCTCTGGCAAGGAGTCCAAGAGGTGTTTCAAATCAGGAAGAGAAAACGGGACACTTGGAGGAGATAAATGGAACAAACTTTGTACCATTTCCCCACAAAGATACGAGCAGCAGAACAATGGAGGGGCAAAGGAAAAAGTAAAGGAACAAAGGGAACATCAGCGCGAATCAAGAGAGCAGAAGAATTAGGAGCCCCAGCAACGACTGGGGGGGGGGAAGAGAAAGGAATAGCCACGAAAAGACCAGGACGAGCACCAAGCATCGGCTCCTGGAGACAGACACAAAGGGGCGAAAACCGCGAAATTAGAAGTTGGAGTTCGAGGAAATTAGGGTAATAACCTCGAACGTTCCATTGAAGAATAGACTGATGAGGAGAGAAAGGACAACAACAGAAAACAAAGAAGAAACAAAGGCGAAAGAGCAACACAGCACGTTAAAGAATATCAGGGTCGGGATCAGGGTCAGCAAAATCAGGGTTAGGGGGCATGGGTAAACTGAGCAAAGACGGAGGGAAGGAAGCGGGAGAACAGACCAGAGGTGGGCAGGCGGGGTCCGGAGGAGGAAGAGGAGGAGACAACGGAGAGGAGCAGTCAAGGACAGCAGCAGGAAGAGGGGGAGTAGAAAGAGGGGAGTGCACCTCAGCAAGGGCAGCAACCGAAAGGGAAGCAGGGGCCAAAGAAACCTCCATAGCAGGAACAGGGGGCGCAACCACTGAAATGGGAGGGGAAGGAGCAATAGAGCCAGTAGTAGGGGTCGAGGAATAAAGCGAAGCCTTCTTACCCGCCGGGGAGGAGGAAGGAGAGGAGCCAGGCTTACGCTTCTGACTTAGAGACCGGTGTCCCAGCAACTACATACCGGGCAACGGATTCCAGTGTCTCAACAGGAGAAGCTGAACGAGAGCACACACGACGGCCGTTAGGAGAGCGATGGACATCCGCCTGCACCGACAGGCGGCGGGGAGAGGCAATAGATGGAGGAGGAGGATGGGAAGGAGGATCGGAGGGAAACGAGGAAGAAGACACAGGAGACACGACAGACCGGGTAGAAAGAAGGGGATCCCCAGACAGAGGACCAGGAGGGGGACCCTGTGGGACAGAACTCAATGGGACAGAACTCAAGGGACAGAGGAGGGAGCAGTGGGCATATCAGGGTCCAAGGTCCGGAAACTGTTGAGTCGGAGGAAGGTGGGAAGGACGAGGAGAGAAAGAGCGCAACACGCGAGCATAAGAGACGTAAGCATAAGGCGGGAGCCGGCGAACCTGGCTCCTTGCCTCAGGAAAAGATAAACGCTCCCGGTGCTTCAAGTTGAGGACGGCCGCCTCAAGCTTGTAATGGATACAGGCACGGGTAAAGGTAGGATGGGCCTCACCACAGTTGAGGCAGCGAGCGGAGTGGATACCTGATCAACCAGGCTGTGACTCGTACGTCAGGCTGCGAGCAGCCACGTCCAACAGTTGATCAGTCCAGCAGGAGGCCTGGTCGATGACCGGGCCGCGGGGACGTTAAGCCTCGGAAGCACCTCAAGGTATACTCAAGGTAGGAGCGCACTCCGACTTAGTGACCTTCACCCCCACACAAAGGACAGAGAGAAACAGTCCCAGAGCAGCGGAGGGCACCATGCCCAAACCTCCAGCACTTGTTACAAAGTCTAGGAGAAGGAATATACTCCTGGACAGAGCACCTGGCGCCAGCGAGAATGACAGAGGATGGAAGGGTCCTACCATCAAAGGTGACCTTCACAACTCGAAGGGGTTGACGGCGGCGACCACGAGGGGGACGAGTAAACGAGTCAACCTGGAGGACAGAATGGCCTTGGGCATCAAGGATATGCCGAATGTCATCGTGGCAGTCCTGCAGATTCCGAACACTGGTTGCAACATGGGGCGGGAGGAGAATAGTGCCAACACTGGCATTCAACCGAGTGTTCTTAGAGACCCGAACAGGGATCTCACCAAGGCAGGATAAGGCAGCCAAGCGGGAAGCTGCATCCTGAGAAGGAGCAGCAACGACACGTGTACCGAGACGAGTGGGGTTGAAGGTGACAGACGCATCCACGGAATCAACGAGATGCCGATGGAGAGAGAAATCGTCAGGAGGCGCGGAATCAAGAGGGAGGAGATCAAAGTATTTGGCCCATGAAGCAGGACCAAACAAGGCCTGATACGCATCAGTAGAGGAAGGAAACGAGCGAATGCGGCCGTGGCGCTGACGGCGATGAGAACCCCCTGAGAGAGAGGGGACAAAAGGCGCAGTAGTCACAACAAGAGACTTAGCCGCACCAGGGGACGAAGTGGTCACCACTGGGGGCTGGAGGCTCAACCCAACCACAGAGGAGGGAGGGGAGCTGGGGGAAGAAGTCAGGACGGTCAAAGGAGGAGCATGGTCGGGGCCCAACGCAGCGGGAGCTACGGAGCCTGGTCTTCCAATACAGGCCGACTCGGGGACTTGGTCGCCCACCCCACGAGCCTGAGAGGGTACAACAGAAACATTCAATGACATAAAGACGAGGAGAAAAAACTTCATCCACGAATGTGCCCCCATACCCACCATGGAGCCACAATTAGAGGCAGGACACCCAACAGGAAGCTATCGCCGATCATGCCGGGGCCCCCTAGGGGTGCGTCGTGAGTATACGCCCCACAAACGCCACCTTAAGAACCGTCAGTCCGTCGAGATCGGGTTCAGCGACGAAAGGGGGATTGACAATAAAAGGTTCCCCTCGCTCGAGACGTTGGGTACTACAGTTCTACGGGTGCAAGAGTATGCCTCCTCAAGCACCCGGGCGTCAAAATAGAAGAAGTCCAAAGAAAGATCCAAAACAAGCAAAGGTCGGCAGGAAATGACAAGCAGATAGGAGAAGAGGGGGAGAAAAACGAAACAGAAGGAAAAGGAAAAGATGCTCGGCACAATTGGAGAGGACGGCAGCAGGAGCAAAGGCTAGAAAAGGACAGAGGACTGTCCCAAGGAGCATCACACTCCGGCAGCCGCCCACTAAGCCCCCCTCACGGCATCAACGGGCCGAGCGGGGAGGGGGGTGCATTCAGTAGAACTGACCCTAAGATTTCAGAGAGAAGCAAGGAGACAGTCTGTACTGTAGATCCAGTTCTGGAGAGTGTGGGAGAGCAGCCAGAGGATCAGCTTCTGTCGAGTAGATGGAGACCTATTGAGCCTCCCTCTTCAGTTGTCTGCGAGGATGTGACCCCGCTTGTTGGTGTTATTGTTTGTGAACAGACAGTACTCCAAGCAGCTCCAGATGTCATGGGAGGAAATTTCGGTAAAACCATTGAGAGTGGTAAAGTAACATTTGGATCTTAGTTGCAGAGTTTTGTGGGTTGTGATTCTTATTCCATGTGGAGTAAGTATTTCTCATTGTGTAAAATGAGTCAGTGTGTGTGTAGGATGTTGAAATCTACTTTTATTCCGCAGGAGCCATTCTCTTGTGAAGTAATGGACTGTGAGACATCTTTGTCCAGCCTTGTGGTTGAGCAGAGATAGTTTACTCAAGTAGGTTGTGCATCCAGTTGTCCTGAGAAGTGGCGAGTTATACTAGAGCAGTGTCTCTATATTCAGATTCAGTTTATATTGATGCACGAGTAGTGAACAACGTGTATGTTCCACTCAAGTGTGGTGTTGACTTCAGAGTCATATTGGTGGTAAAGGATTTAATCATACTTGGGAGCAGGTGTTTGAGGCTCCAGGTGTGTATTTCAAGTTGGGGGATAAGGTTATCCTACCTTGTGTTAATCATTGTGAAGGGTTACAGATTGTCCTTGGGTGTTTCCCAGGTAATCTGCTGTGCATCTTCAAGATGTTAGGACCCTTAAACCTCTTGGTTGGTTGTTTGTCATCAGACGTAAATCACTTGGGAAGTGATGGTGAGGGTTGTCAAGTTTTCGGCATGTTCTTGTTAGTCTTTTGGAAGACTAGAAGGTTGATGAAAGTGTGTTGTGTTAAAGTTCATCATCAGAGGGTGTATACTTATCTTCGGAGTTTTGATTGAGATATGGTGCCTAGGCATATGCCTGTTGTCTTTCACTGATCATTATGACAGAGTTATGAGGAAATTGATTTCTGTGTTCCTTATGGATCATCTGAGTCAGTTCGATCTGGTAGTCTTTGCACTTATCTTAGGTTGTATTTATTGGTTTGAAGGTCAAAGGTTTGCCAAGTCGGTGTGTTGTGTTTCTGAAGGTTCTATGAATGGGGAAATTTTATACATAATTGTGAAGTTTAACGCTAATTTCTCTAATTTTAGTATCCATTGGGCGAGAGTATGTGTTCCACAGAGAATCAAGAGTGGTGAGGAGCAGATGTCTTGGTCAGAGCATACCCAGGAGAAGTCCCAAATCTACTTTACATCCAGTCACCTTCAATTAAGCCGTTCAGCTCTAGAAAAAAGGAGTCATGGAAAATGGAGTCTGTCTTGGAAAATTGCACCATATGGAAAATGGATCATATGGAAATATGGGACTGATCTCGGAGAAATAGTAGAAACAGATGTAGAGAATAATTGCAGTGATGACTGTGAAAGCAGCTACCTTTATTGACAATTCTATTCATGCTAATGATGATAATGTTGTTGATAGGTGTGTGAAATATGATCTGAAACAAAGTGAAATAAATGAGATAGTACCCTGGAGAGATAAATTTGCATACTCCAGTGAAACATATGTAGAACATAGCCATAAGACTGAAATTTCTGAGCATCGTGTAAGAATATATTTGGAGTGTTTTCATTTGTCCAGAAATGTGTTCTTATTACTTTTACATGTTTGGTGCAATTAATACCATAAATCTCAAGTGTCATACATTTCTACTAAGGAAAAAATGCCATTGATCTTCAATCCATTGCATTCTTTTTCTTGGAGGTGGAAGTGTTACGTACCTCTATAAGCTACGTAATTAAATAAATTAATTTGTACTTATATATATGCCTTGCTTTATATGATTACATGTATGTACATCTAAATATTCTTTAATTGTATGTAAGTTATGTGTTGCCTGATTTATATGTTGTGAATTAGGCCTAACTTTATCCACCCGTGGGAGCGATTATATTCTCTTTGTTTGCTCACGGCTGATTTCGTGGGAAAGTGGTTTTATTAATGACCATCAGTAGAAAGCACTGATGGAAATTCTGTAATTGTTTGAACATTGGGTGGCAACATTCCGTGAGAGAATTTTAGTTCCTGGTGGCTGGGGAGCGTTGCCAGTATTTCCCTCTGTTTATTTTAATTACTGCATGTATTTGTAATTACATTTTCTTTGATTATGCATGTTAATTTGACATTTAGTAAGTTACTTTAAGATTACTCTTGTCACATTATTTTGCTCTATGTAAGTTTAATTAATACTATATAGTTTGGCAATTTTTCGCGGGCAGAAGCAATATTTTGACTCCCGCAGAATAAGTAATCAGTAGCTCGCACGGGACAGGAGAGATAACATCTTTGGGAGATAAGTCTGTTAACATTTGTTTGCCATAATAATATACTATATGAGAGACAATACTTTGATTTTGTTTTATAAGTGATCTTGTCCATCTGTGCTTTATATAATACTGTATTGATTATATTGTTAATATATATATTATAATTTATATATTTCTTCAGTCCTAAGGGAGAAATTTTACCAAGTTGCTTTGTACCAATCATGGGGTTACACTGGTGACCCGCTCTAGAGAACAGCAGTTGTAGTATCCCTAGACATTTAAGGTCATGCTGTTGTAGGGTCATGAGCCATAACGAACGATAGGTAACAAGAGTTATGGGGGCCTGTGCCGGGAAATATTGTTCCCACATAAACTTTGCTAATCTAACCTTGCCTTCCTAGGTACCAGTGTGTTTTCTGCTAATAACTATAATAAGCTTTTTCCCCTCCTACAGTTCTGAACAGCCTCTTCCTTGAGCACTTTTCTTCTCACTCCCACTCCGTTCCCATCTTCACCGACGGTCAAAGTTTGCTGACAGTGTGGGCTACTCTGTTGTTTTTCCTGACCACACTTATATGTCGCCTTCCTCCGGAAGCTATATAGCATCTTCACAGCAGAAAACTCTGCTATTCTCTATGCTCTTCATCTCCTGCTTTCACATGGGCAATTCTCCTTCGTGGTAGTAGTGACTCTCGTAGTGCCCTCAGAGCTTTAGGGCCCTTTAATCCAGTCCACCCTGTTGTCATCGAGATTCAAAATTGCTGTTTCTTATCTCCAGTAAATTTAAGTCGGTTGCATTTTGCTGGGTTCCCAGCCATGTTGGTATCTCTTTAAATGAGTGTGCGGTTGCTGCCGCTAAGGACGCTATCTGCACTTGTCCCATGTCCCATACAGGTGTTCCTTATTAACACTTTTACCCAGTTATTCATGCCTCCATCCTTGCCCGATGGCAGAGTTGTTGGTCTTCTGTTATTGGTAACAAACTATGTACTCTTACGAGTCGTGTCCCTCAGTGGCCGTCCTCCTGCCACCGTAACCAGCGGTGGGAAACAGCTCTGGCTAGGTTAGTATGGGCCATACCCATTTAACTCACGGTCACTTAATGGAGCACCACCCTGCTCCTTATTGTCCAAATTTTATTGTCCCTCTTACGGCCGTACATATCCTTGTTAAGCAAGTATCTTGTTTTCCCGACCGTCCCCCGTGGTCGCTTGACCCTCGAAAGAATTATTGGCGACTCGGATATGTTTGATATCGTTCGCCTTATGGCGTTTTTGTTCTCGTATTGGCATCCTTGGTGATATTTATCGCCCTCCTGATTATCCCGCACATTGATGGTGCTACATAGCCTTCCCGGTTTGGTGCCTTCTATTGATAATTACTTACTTATTCGCAGCTCTCTGCAATATAAATTTATAATCACAACTTACAAAGACAACTTGTGCAGCTTCCTGCTCTGAGATTGAACCTTGGAGATTAAATGACATTGTAAGTAACCACCTATTAATTATGTGTTAACACTTGTCTCTCAAGACACAATCAAACAATAGAATGAAAATTACACAAATT
>WNGS01000403.1:0-18441 GCA_020271785.1 Procambarus virginalis
AACTAATCAGAAACCACATACACGGGAGAAACCACACACACCAGAAACCATATACACGCGAAAAAACACTTAAACACGAAAAACCACATATACACCAGAAACTACATAAACGCGAGAAACTACATTCACACGAGAAACCACATACTCTAGAAACCATACACGCGAGAAACCATATATATGCGAGAAACAATATACACACGAGAAACCACATACACCAGAAACCCCATACAAGCGAGAAGCCACATACACACCAGAAACTACAAACACGCAAGAAACCACTTTCCCGTGAGACGCCACATACACACCAGAAAACACATACACGCGAGAAATCACACACACACAAGAAACCACATACACGTGAGAAACCACATACACACCAGAAAACCTATACATTTGAGAAACCACATACACACCAAAAACCACATACATGCGAGAAACCACACACACACCAGAAACAACATACACGTGAGAAACAAAATACATGAGAAAAACCACATACACACCAGAAACCACATGCTAGAAACCACATTCACACCAGAAACCACGTTCCTGTGAGTAACCACGTTCCTGTGAGAAACCACATGCACACCAGAAACTAAATACATGTGAGAAACCACATACACACCAGAAACCACATACACGTGATATACCACATACACCAGAAACCACATACACCAGAAACCACATACATGCGAGAAACCACATACACACCAAACCAAAGAGCCAAAGCTCAACCCCCGTAAGCACTATTAGGTGAGTACACCAGAAACCACATACATGCTTGAAACTACGTCCATGCGAGAAACCACATACACACAAGATACCACATATACACGAGAAACCACATTCACATGAGAAACCGCACACACGAGAGAAACCACATACACACCAGAATCCACATACATGCAAGAAACCACACACACACCAGCAACCACATACACGCGAGAAACAACATACATGTGCAAAACCACATACATGCGAGAAACCTCATACAATGTAGAAACCAAATACATGAGAGAAATACATACATGAGAGAAACCACATACACACTAGAGACCACGTACACACCAAGTCAAAGAGCCAAATCTCGACTCCCATAAGCACAATAAGGTGAATACACCAGAAACCACATACATGCGAGAAACCACATACGCGCGAAAAACAACATACATGCGTGAAACCATATTCACACCAGAGGGCCGCATACACTCCAGAAACCACATACACACCAGAAACCATATACACACTGGGAACCATATACACACGAGAAACCACATACACACCAGAAACCACACACACGCGACAAACCACATTCATGCGAGAAACCACTTACACACCAAGAATCGCACACAAGCGATAAACCACATAAACACCAGAAACCATATACACTCCAGAAACCACATAAACACCAGAAGCCACATACACTCCAGAAACCATATACACACTGTCGGGGTTTCACGGTGTTCTCGTAAGAGAAGGGTTAAAGCAACAGTAGACTGGATCTCCTTTCCAGGTGGTTGCTCCAACCATAACCCTTACTCACCGTCGTTCGGCGGGTCTTCCCTCAATCCCTTAGGCTCCACTGCTGGCCTCAGAGAGTATCCCAGTCGATCTCACAACCGGCCTTTAGATTATGAGATGAGTGGGTGCACAGATCGTTCCCTCAATCTGTGGCCCTCCCGACACCGAACTCTTACATAGCCTTCAAGGTCGCCAACTGGTTTTGTTAGATGTCCAGTAACACTGCAGTGGTTAGGTGTAATTGTGGCAAGAGCCAAATCTAGTAATATAGTATCAGGCAGGTCACTCTACTTTATATCATAACACGGTCACAAGATAAAATGGAGGGGATGATATCAAACACCAAAGAGTTTTGGTATTTTACTTAAAAAAACAACGAGAAATATATATGCATCAATGTATCAGAATTAATATATGACGATTGCTCCGTTCATAGCATAATATTCTAGAGCGCACCATATGGCAACATCGGCACGTGTCACCTGTCAGAAATGCCAGCTGACCGGGCCCTCGCGATCGTGGGAAAGACTAATACTTGTTTTCTAATTGTCACGATCACCGTTTATTTAACTTTTTCCAAAACACTATTCGACGTTCACATGGCTTACTTATGATTTCACTGGCCTCACGATCATCATCTTATTCACAATACTCTCACAGTGACCTTTCACTGTACCAAAAGATTACCCTACTCTTAATAATATTTACTGTGAATGCACTCGCTTGATCGCTGAACTTTTCTTTATATTTATACTTCCTCTTAAAGAGATATCACTGGCAAACACTTCACGTCTATGATATTATTCAGCACACAATCATGTCATATATAAATCAGTAATCGAACTTCAGGCATATATATATCAATAGATCATAGAGATCAACACACAGGCATTTATATCGATAGATTATGGAGATCAACACACGGACACTTATATTAATAGATTATAGAGATCAATCCACAGGCATTTATATCAATAGATTATAGAGATCAATCCACAGGCATTTATATCAATAGATTATAGAGATCAATCCACAGGCATTTATATCAATAGATTATAGAGATCAATCCACAGGCATTTATATCAATAGATTATAGAGATCAATCCACAGGCATTTATATCAATAGATTATAGAGATCAATACACCAATATCTGGTTTACTACCAATATATATATAATAATAATAATCACAGATCAATAATAATAGTCACAGTAAATTCTCTGATGAATCTTGGTGCTTGCACACACCCACACATAGATATATATGTAAACTGATACTGTGAGCGCTCTGGGTAGCCTCACCACATACTGTGCTCTCTGTGACTTAAACTCAAGTGAGACTTGCTCACGACATACAAAATATCCTGACAAGAATATATATAGCTAACTAAAGGGGAAATGGGAGGGAACTGTAAACACCTACTTCACCTATCCTAGGATGACAGTTGGGTTGTAGCTCCTGGTCCAGGCTCTCGCCTCGTTCATCCAGAAACACAAGCCCCACGCCTTAGGATGTCGCGTCTCGCCGCTTCTGTACACAGCAGGTCCGTGCTTCTTCCTCTACAGTACGTCGCAGGGTTGAAGTCGGTCTCCTGGCCGTCAACTTTCCTCCCAACTACGGCAGCCAGCCTACGTCTCGGCGGTCGTCGTACGTTTCCCAATTAGTCCTTGTCACTGTACTCCCAGAGTAACTGCCTCTCACCACTACGAAGTCACTGAAGTTATCAGCCGTCCCGGACGACACACGCACAGCACCCGACTTCAGAGCACTTGAAGCTCACAACACTGTCAATTCCCTCGTCGTCTAGATATATCGCTAGGTATTTGGGAAGACTTCTCGACGTGCTTGCATCCAACTGTTGACTCGTAGGGTTCCACGAAGGTGGGGTTACTGTCAAACTTGACAGGATCGTCGATCACACGTTCAACCTGGTTGACAAGGCTGTCAACCTGGTTCACTCACGGTGGGTGGCCCGGCCACTAAGCTGCCTCTTATACTGGTGAACTGCCAACGACGACACACGTCGATGCCCGGCCCACTTCTTGCAACGCACCTGTCCCTGAGCACTTGTTGCTCAATATTCTGTCAATTCCTTATCTGAGCCACATCTGGGTTGCAGGAAGACCTCACAGAGTGCGTGCCAACAACTGGAGACGCTTAAATCCACCGGAGTTCGGTAAATCCGTCACTCTGACAGGATGACCGATCGCGCGTCCTACCTCTCGGACGTGTCGTGAAAGACTGATGTCGCCTGGCGCCAACACGGGCGGACCCCCTATGCCTATGTGACGTCACTTTTCCCAAAGTTGGTTTTCATTGGCTCCCAGTGCCATGTCGCTGACGGTGACCAATCTGGCGCCACTGACGTCACACAGTTTTGGCGGGAGAACAGACTTGCCAGCGCCATATTGGCTCCCTAAAGGGCCTATCCCACAGGCCAAAATGTACATTTTCGCAAATTTCTCGGCTCTTCGAGAATACTGTTCTCTCCCACATATGTTCAATTGTTGCCTGCAATGTAGAGAACGCTCGGGAATAGTGGACATGACTCTTACAGCAGGCGTGGGAGAATTAGAAGGGGGGGAACACCGTCACATACCCCTCCCCTTAAAATAAGAGTCAT
Source organism: Procambarus virginalis (assembly GCA_020271785.1). Taxonomy (NCBI): domain Eukaryota; kingdom Metazoa; phylum Arthropoda; class Malacostraca; order Decapoda; family Cambaridae; genus Procambarus; species Procambarus virginalis. The sequence continues at coordinate 4,145 of WNGS01000403.1, forward strand.
GTCTGGTTAGTGCATGCGGGACAACGCATCTGCGACTACGTTGTCCTTTCCTTTGATGTGTTTTATATCCAGCCAGTACTCCTGCAGCAGTAGAGCCCACCTCGTTAGTCGTTGGTTGGAGTTCCTCATTTTGTGCAAAAAGGTTAGAGGGTTATGATCTGTGAACACAAGAACAGGTCTTGCCCCTCCTCCCACGTACACGTCAAAATGCTTTAGGGCCATAACCAGCGCCAAAGCTTCTTTTTCAACGGTACTATAGGCCCGCTGGTATTTCACAAACTTCTTAGAGTAGAATGCTACCGGCCTATGCACTTCACTCCTCTCTTGAGCCAACATGGCTCCTATTCCGACGTCGCTGGCATCCACGTACAGGATAAACTTGGCGGAGAAGTCTGGAGATATTAACACTGGAGCCTCTGTCAACAGTCTCTTGGTCTCCTCGAAAGACTCCTGACAAGCCTCTCCCCATCTCCATCGCACATTCTTGGATAGGAGCTCCGTCAAAGGATGTGCTACCGTGGAAAAATTTCTGCAAAACCCGCGATAGTATCCTATCATCCCGAGGTACCTTAACAATTCTTTGCGCGTCTTGGGCACGGGGTATTCTTTAATGGCCAGCACTTTATGATCTACCGGGGTTACTTCCCCTTGGCCGATCACGAAACCAAGGTACTCAAGGCGAGCTTTCCCAAACTCGCTTTTTGCTAAGTTCACAGTCAAGTTTGCCTCCTCGAGCCTTCTGAACAACTCTCCGAGCCTTTCCAAGTGCGTTTTCCAATCATCGGCGTACACAACGATGTCGTCTATATATACTGTGCAGCCCTCGGCGCCCCTGAGCAACTCATTCATCATTCTTTGGAAACAGCTCCCGCTGTTTTTCATTCCAAAGGGTAACACCTTATACTGGTACAGCCCATCCGGAGTCACAAAGGCCGATATTTTCCTGGCTGCGGGAGTCAAGGAGATTTGATAGTATCCCTTGAGCAGATCGACCTTGGATACGTACCTCGCACTGCCCACCTGGTCAATGCAATCACTCACCCTTGGCATGGGGTGGGAATCGGCCACAGTGACGGAGTTCACCTTCCTGTAGTCCGTGCAAAAGCGGAATGTTCCATCGCTTTTCTTTACCAGCAGGCATGGAGAACTCCACTCACTGTTACTGGGCTCCGCGAGGTCGTTCTCAAGGAGATACTCCACCTCCTTCCTCATTAGCTCCCGCTTCTCCGGGCTTACCCTGTACGCGCTTTGCTTGACGGGCCTGGCGTCCCTCACTTCCACCTCGTGCGTTACACTACGGTGACGTCGGGGCACGTCGGTGAAGAGGGAGGTGTTCTCCATCAACAGGTTCGTCAGTTCCGCGCTCTGTTGCTCTTTCAGGTGTTGTAGCTTGTCCCTGATCTTAGACAAACTCTCTGAATTGGTGAGTCGGGTACCATCCGCCCTAGACCACTTCCCTTCCTCCTCTGGAAGCTCTTGGTCCACTTGTACACACAGGATCACCTTTTCCTGGGGCTCTCGAGTCGCCGTCCGGTCCAGATTGGCGGCTCCTCCTCCTTCAAGGAAGAAAGGTTTTAGGCGGTCGACATGGCACACCTGTTTCTTTCGGGGTTTATCCGGCTTACCAATCTCGTACGTCACAGGACCCAACCGCCGTAGCACATGGTACGGTCCCTCGAACCGTGGCTCATTCACTCTGCTCTTACCCGGCAGTAATATCATCACCTGGGACCCAGTTTGGAACTCCCTCGGCGTAGCGCTCTTATCGTACCATTCCGACATCTTGCGCTGCGCTTCTTTTAGATGTTTTCCAGCCAGTTCCTTTGCTAAGGTGAGCCGCTCCTTAAACTTTAGAACGTACTCATTAACCGCTCCCACGGTCACCCCTGGTGTCCATTGTTCCTTCAGCATGGACAGAGGACTTCTCACCTCGTGTCCATATATCAGCTGGAAAGGTGAGAAACCTAGTGATTCCACCACTGCGTTACGGATGGCAAATAACGCAGGGTATACTGCCTCGTCCCACTCAGCTCCCTGCTCAGCGCAGAACACTCTCAGGATCGTCTTCAAAGTGGAGTGGAACCTTTCGATCGCCCCCTGCGACTGCGGTCGGTAGGGCGACGACCGAATCTGTGTCACTCCCCAGCTTGTCACTGTTTGCCTGAACCACTTGGACTGGAAAATGCTTCCACAGTCCGTTTGAATTTCTCTGGGCATTCCTACCCAAGAGAAAAATCGTATTAGCTGCCCAGCTACTCCTTTTGAGGTCAACCGCCGCATCGGAACAGCTTCCGGGAATCTGGTTGACGCACACATTATTGTCATTAGGTAGGTATTCCCTCTCTTTGTCCTTGGCAACGGTCCCACTCCGTCGACCAACAGACGCTCGAATGCGGGCCAAACGCTGGAACAGGGACTAACGGGGCCTTTGGTATTGCGGATTGGCTCTTCCTGCCCTCTGGCACGGTAAGCACGTCTTACAATAACGCCTCACGTCGGCGTCCATACCTGCCAGTAGAAATGGTCCCTGATCCTATGCAACATTTTGGTCACCCCAGGTGACCGCAGAGTCAACAGAGTGTGACAGATCCAACACTGTCGCTCTACACTGGGCCGGCAACACTACCTGCTGTCTTGTACTTAGAGATGCCTCTCCGGCCTCTATCCTCACAGGTCTCCACTGCCTCTAGTATGCCTTTATGCCTGTAAAGTGAGGGCTTCTCAGGACCATCACGTCCTTCATTTGCCTCANAGTGTATTGTTCGTGAGTGTCAGAGTCTATAATCCCTTCATCTAAAAAATGATCCAAGAGAATATTATGTACTTCATGCTTGTTGGCTCCATGGGGAACATCTAGGTGATACTCATGTGCAAGAGTTATCAATTCGATCCTCTTGGCATGACATAAGTTCTCTATTTCACCTGCTGGGTTGAACGGAAAGCTTCGATACGAAACATTGTGAACAGTTAGCAAATAAATGTGACACGAATATACTGTGGTGATATGGTGAATGTCAGAAACAGGAAAACGTGGCAACTGGTACCTATCCTGTGGAATTGTTAACAATTAAAGTTAATTCAAGATGGTAAATGATTAAGGTCGCAGGAAATCTTGTATCCGGTACTCACTGTGGGAGGATAAGGGCAAGAAAATCCTACTAATTAGTTGAAACTGAGTTTCTAAAACAAATGAAACATTTAATGGTTTCAAAAGTGAATTAGGTAGTCCAAGAATGTAGGCATACCTTGCCGAGTCACTATAGAACATAAGCAAGTTTTTCTCACTGAAATTAAATATGATGCTTACAGAATTAGCGAACTTTGTGCTCTGAAAAAAAGAAAGCTAATTCCCTACCTAAGTAAATATCATCTTTCTGACCGACGAGTAGGGGTGCGAGTGTCAACTGGTGACGAGAACTATTGGCGAGGTCCCAACTCGTCAATAAAAGTCCGTGCGAGAGGAACTATGGCCCTCTTTATCCTCCTAGAGTCGGATTGCAGAAATTAGGTGCTATTGACCCGGAGACAGACCACAGTACCGGGGTACCTATATGATGATCTGCCGAAAATATGAGAAATATCCTAGGGACAAAAGGTGATAAACACGGGTAATAACACGGAGGGAGAGACGACCAATTAAGAGCATGACTGCGGCCTACAGTCACCACGTAATCCAAAGTTGTCACACACTCACCATATGCTACTCCCGGAATGCACAATACACACAGCACCATATGAATAAGAAAATTGATTAGTGAAAATAGCAAGGGAATTAAAGCCAAGTACGCTTACCACAAATTACCAATACCTGAGTGAAGCTCCTTGGACAGGCCCTCAAGTATATGTGACGGTAAAGTAGTGGAGTATGGTGTTCGGCAGTCCTCCAATGGCAGGTGTCAAAGCTAGGTCACATATATCGTAAAAAAAGAATGACTGCTTGCTTGATAGTCTGTGGTAAGGTAGGGGAAAACACACAAAACACAAAGTATGAACAATGAAATTTAATTACTCTAGAAAACAAATTTAAATAAAGACAATTCCTTGGCATTGAAATAGTGCAAAAAATAACAAGTGAAATTAACATATAACAAAAAATGATTAAGAGACTGGTTACGTTAACAGGAATGCAAAGATAAAGTGGTGCTGGGAATATTAGCGCAAGCTAAGAACCGCTACTTGATACATGAGGTATATCAATTAGATGTTCACAGCTTAGAGCACAAGAATATTCTGAGGAAAGTCTCGTGGCGCGACCTAGATGTTGACTTGGGTAGATGGCATGCGTGGTGCGAAGCAGGAGTGGTGTGATCTTGACCAACCAATCAAAATACAGGGAAGTGAAGACTGGTCGTTAGCTCGTTGAAGTGTCACGCTGAGCCGGTGAGGAGTGTGGGGGGTGCAGGAGTGGGGGGTATGCAGGTGTGCTGCCTTGACAAACGTTTTGCTACTGCTGAACGTATCTTGAATGTAGCAACAGACGTGACTTTTGAAGGGAAGAGCAGGCTAAATCTCTCTTGAAAGAGATTATCGTCACAACATACACTCCAGAAACCACATACACTCCAGAAACCACATACCCATGAGAAACCACATATACGCGAGAAACCACACTCACGCGTGAAACTGCATACAAGAGAGAAACCACATACACATCAGAATCAACATACATCCAATATACCACATACACACCAGAAACCACATACACTCCAGTAACCACATACACAACAGAAACCACATACACACTAGAAATCATATACACACGACAAACCACATACACACCAGAAACCACATACACGCGAGAAACCACATAAACACCAGAAACCACATACACACTAGAAATCATATACACACGACAAACCACACACACCCCAGAAACCACATACATGCGAGAAATCACATTCATGCTAGAAACCACTTACACAACAGAAATTGCATACACACGATTAACCACATAAACACCAGAAACCACATACACTCCAGAAACCACATACACACCAGAAACCACATACACACCAGAAACTATATACACCGAGAAACCACATACACACCAGAAATTACATTCATGCGAGAAACCACATACACACAGGTAACCACATACACGCAAGAAAGCATATACATGCAAGAAGCCACATACATGCGAAAAACCACATACACACCAAAAAACCACATACTTGCGAGAAACCACATACACGCGAGAAAGAACATTCATGCGAGAAACCACTTACACAACAGAAATTGCATACACACGATTAACCATACAAGCATCAGAAACCACATACACTCCAGAAACCACATACACACCAGAAACCACATACACACCAGAAACTACATTCATGCGAGAAACTACATTCATGCAAGAACTCACATTTATGCGAGAAACCACATACACATCAGAAACCACATACATGTGAGAAACCACATACACGCGAGAAACCACGTACATGCGAGAATCCACATTCACACCAGAAACTACATCCACACCAGAAACCACATACACAGGAGAAATCACATACACGTGAGAAACCTAATACAAGCTAGAAACCACATACACACCAGAAATCACATACACGTGAGAAACCACATACACACCATAAACAACATACATGCAAGAAACCACATACACACGAGAAACCACATATACACCAGACACCACGTGCATGCGAGAAACCACTTAGATGTGAGAAATTACATACATGCGAGAAACCACATACATGCGAGAAACCACATACATGCGAGAAACTACATATACGCGAGAAATCACATTCACGCGAGGAACTGCATACACGAGAGAAACCACATACACACCAGAATCAACATACATGTGATAAAACATACACACACCAGAAATCACATACACTCGTGAAACCACATCCACACAAGAAGGCTCATACACACCAGAAACTGCATACACGAGAAACCACATACACGCGAGGAACCACATTCATGCAAGAAACCAATTACACAACAGAAATTGCATAAACACGATTAACAACATAAACACCAGAAACCACATACACTATAGAAATCACATACACACCAGAAACTACATACACACGAGAAACCACATACACACCAGAAAAAACATTTATGCGAGAAACCACATACACATCAGAAACCGCATACAGACGATAAACCACATAAATAATCGAAACCACATACACACAGAAAACCACATACACGCAAGAAACCACATACACGCAAGAAACCACATACAAGCGAGAAACCACATACCACCATAAACCACATACTCGCGAGAAACAACATACACACGAGAAACCACATAAACCTAGAAACCACATAACGCGATAAACCACATAAACGCGATAAACCACATACAAATCAGAAACCACATACACGGGAGAAACTACACACACCTGAAACCACATACACGCGAAAAAACACTTACATGCGAAAAACCACATAAACACCAGAAACTACATTCACGCAAGAAACCACATACTCCAGAAACCATACATGCAACAAACCATATATTTGTGAGAAACAACATACACGCGAGAAATCACATACACCAGAAACCCCATACACGCGAGAAACCACATACTCACCAGAAACTACAAACATGCGAGAAACCATATTCACATGAGAAACCACATATACACCAGAAACCACATACACGTGAGAAACAACACACACACACACAAGAAACCATACATTCGAGAAACCACATACACACCAGAAACCCCATATATGCGAGAAACCACATACACACCAAAAACCACATACATGCGAGAAACCACACACACACCAGAAACAACATACATGCGAGAAACAACATACATGCGCGAAACCACATACATGCGCGAAACTACATACACACCAGAAACCACATACACGCTAGAAACAACATACACACCTAAAACCACGTTCCTGTGAGAAACCACGTTCCTGTGAGAAATGACATGCACACCAGAAAATAAATATGTGAGAAAACCACGTACACACCAGAAACAACATACCCGTGATAAACCACAAGCACCAGAAACCACATACATGCGGGAAACCACATACACACCAACCAAAGAGCCAAAGCTCAAACCCCCGCAAGCACTATTAGGTAAGTACACCAGAAACCACATACATGCGAGTAACCACATACATGCTTGAAACTACGTCCATGCGAGAAACCACATACACACAACATGCCACATATACACGAGAAACCACATGCACACGAGAAACCACATATACGTGAGAAACCACATTCATGCGAGAAACCGCATACACGAGAGAAACCACATACACACCAGAATCCACATACATGTGAGAAACCACACACATACCAGCAACCACATACACGCGAGAAACAACATACATGTGCGAAGCCACATACACACAAGAAACCACATACATGCTATAACCACACACACCAGAAACCACATGCACGTGAGAAACCACATACACCAGAAACCACATACATGCGAGAAACCTCATGCATGCGAGAAACCAAATACGCACCGCATACACGAGAGAAACCACATACACACTAGAGACCACTTACACACCAAACCAAAGAGCCAAATCTCAACTCCCACAAGCACAATAAGGTGGGTACACCAGAAACCACATACACGCAAAAAACAACATACATGCGCCAAACCATATTCACACCAGAAGCCGCATACAGACGATAAAACCACATAAACAATAGAAACCACATAACACAGATAACCACATACACGCAAGAAACCATATACACACCAGAAACCAGAAACACACCAGAAACCATATACACACGAGAACCACATACACAACAGAACCACACACACACGCGACAAACCACATTAATGAGAGAAACCACTACACACCAAAAATCGCACACAAACGATAAACTATATAAACACCAGAAACCACATACACTCCAGAAGCCACATACACTCCAGAAACCACATAAACACCAGAAACGACATACACTCCAGAAACCATATACACACGAGAACAATAGTCACACCAGAAACTGCATACACTCCAGAAACCACATACACACCAGAAACCATATACACACCAGGAACCATATATACACGAGAAACCACATACACACCAGAAACCACACACACGCAAGAAACCACATACATGCTAGAAACCACACACACCAGAAACCACATGCACGTGAGAAACCACATACACCAGAAACCACATACATGCGAGAAACCTCATGCATGCGAGAAACCAAATACGCACTGCATACACGAGAGAAACCACATACACACTAAGACCACTTACACACCAAACCAAAGAGCCAAATCTCAACTCCCACAAGCACAATAAGGTGGGTACACCAGAACCACATACACGCAAAAAACAACATACATGCGCCAAACCATATTCACACCAGAAGCCGCATACGACGATAAACCACATAAACAATAGAAACCACATACACACAGATAACCACATACACGCAAGAAACCATATACACACCAGAAACCATAAACACACCAGAAACCATATACACACGAGAAACCACATACACACCAGAAACCACACACACCGCGACAAACCACTTAATGAGAGAAACCACTTACACACAAAAATCGCACACTAACGATAAACTATATAAACACCAGAAACCACATACACTCCAGAAGCCACATACACTCCAGAAACCACATAAACACCAGAAACGACATACACTCCAGAAACCATATACACACGAGAAACAATAGTCACACCAGAAACCGCATACACTCCAGAAACCACATACACACCAGAAACCATATACACACCAGGAACCATATATACACGAGAAACCACATACACACCAGAAACCACACACACGCAAGAAACCACATACATGCTAGAAACCACACACACCAGAAACCACATGCACGTGAGAAACCACATACACCAGAAACCACATACATGCAAGAAACCTCATGCATGCGAGAAACCAAATACGCACTGCATACACGAGAGAAACCACATACACACTAGAGACCACTTACACACCAAACCAAAGAGCCAAATCTCAACTCCCACAAGCACAATAAGGTGGGTACACCAGAAACCACATACACGCAAAAAACAACATACATGCGCCAAACCATATTCACACCAGAAGCCGCATACAGACGATAAACCACATAAACAATAGAAACCACATACACACAGATAACCACATACACGCAAGAAACCATATACACACCAGAAACCATAAACACACCAGAAACCATATACACACGAGAAACCACATACACAACAGAAACCACACACACACGCGACAAACCACATTAATGAGAGAAACCACTTACACACCAAAAATCGCACACTAACGATAAACTATATAAACACCAGAAACCACATACACTCCAGAAGCCACATACACTCCAGAAACCACATAAACACCAGAAACGACATACACTCCAGAAACCATATACACACGAGAAACAATAGTCACACCAGAAACCGCATACACTCCAGAAACCACATACACACCAGAAACCATATACACACCAGGAACCATATATACACGAGAAACCACATACACACCAGAACCACACACACGCAAGAAACCACATACATGCTAGAAACCACACACACCAGAAACCACATGCACGTGAGAAACCACATACACCAGAAACCACATACATGCAAGAAACCTCATGCATGTGAGAAACCAAATATGCACCGCATACACGAGAGAAACCACATACACACTAGAGACCACTTACACACCAAACCAAAGAGCCAAATCTCAACTCCCACAAGCACAATAAGGTGGGTACACCAGAAACCACATACACGCAAAAACAACATACATGCGCCAAACCATATTCACACCAGCAGCCGCATACAGACGATAAACCACATAAACAATAGAACCACATACACACAGATAACCACATACACGCAAGAAACCATATACACACCAGAACCAGAAACACACCAGAAACCATATACACACGAGAAACCACATACACACCAGAAAACCACACACCACGCGACAAACCACATTAATGAGAGAAACCACTTACACGCCAAAAAATCGCCCACAAACGATAAACTATATAAACACCAGAAACCACATGCACTCCAGAAGCCACATACACTCCAGAAACCACATAAACACCAGAAGCGACATACACTCCAGAAACCATATACACACGAGAAACAATAGTCACACCAGAAACCGCATACACTCCAGAAACCACATACACACCAGAAACCATATACACACCAGGAACCATATATACACGAGAAACCACATACACACCAGAAACCACACACATGCAAGAAACCACATTCATGCGAGAAACCACTTACACAACAAAAACCGCACACAAACGATAAATCACATAAACACCAGAAACTACATTCATGCGAGAAACCACATTTATGCGCGAACCACATACACATCAGAAACCGCATACAGACGATAAACCACATAAACAATAGAAACCACATACACACAGATAACCACATACACACAAGAAACCACATACATGCAAGAAACCCTATACACACCAGGCACCACTTTCATGCGAAAAACCACATACACACCATAAACCACATACATGCGAGAAATCACATAAACATTAGAAACCACATAAACGCGATAAACCACAAACAAATCAGAAACCACATACACGGGAGAAACCACACACACCAGAAACCATATACACGCGAAAAAACACTTACACACGAAAAACCACATAAACACCAGAAACTACATAAACGCGAGAAACTACATTCACACGAGAAACCACATACTCTAGAAACCATACACGCTAGAAACCATATATACGCGAGAAACAATATACACACGAGAAACCACATACACCAGAAACCCCATACAAGCGAGAAGCCACATACACACCAGAAACTACAAACACGCAAGAAACCACTTTCGCGTGAGAAGCCACATACACACCAGAAAACACATACACGCGAGAAATCACACACACACACAAGAAGCCACATACACGTGAGAAACCACATACACACCAGAAACCCTATACATTTGAGAAACCACATACACACCAAAAACCACATACATGCGAGAAACCCACACACACACACCGAAACAACATACACGTGAGAAACAAAATACATGAGCAAAACCATACACACCAGAAACCACATACACGCTAGAACCACATTCACACCAGAAACCACGTTCCTGTGAGTAACCACGTTCCTGTGAGTAACCACGTTCCTGTGAGAAACCACATGCACACCAGAAACTAAATACATGTGAGAAACCACATACACACCAGAAACCACGTACACGTGATATACCACATACACCAGAAACCACATACACCAGAAACCACATACATGCGAGGAACCACATACACACAAACCAAAGAGCCAAAGCTCAACCCCCGTAAGCACTATTAGGTGAGTACACCAGAAACCACATAAATGCAAGAAACCACATACATGCTTTAAACTACGTCCATGCGAGAAACCACATACACACAAGATACCACATATACACGAGAAACCACATTCACATGAGAAACCGCACACACGAGAGAACCACATACACACCAGAATCCACATACATGCAAGAAACACACACACACTAGCAACCACATACACGCGAGAAACAACATACATGTGCAAAACCACATACATTCGAGAAACCTCATACAATGTAGAAAACAAATACGAACCGCATACATGAGAGAAACCACATACACCAGAAACCACATACATGCAAGAAACCACATACATGCTAGAAACCACACACACCAGAAAACCAATGCACGTGAGAAACCACATACACCAGAAACCACATACATGCAAGAAACCTCATGCATGTCAGAACCAAATATGCACCGCATACACGAGAGAAACCACATAACACTAGAGACCACTTACACACCAACCAAAGAGCCAAATCTCAACTCCCACAAGCACAATAAGGTGGTACACCAGAAACCACATACACGCAAAAAACAACATACATGCGCCAAACCATATTCACACCAGCAGCCGCATACAGACGATAAACCACATAAACAATAGAAACCACATACACACAGATAACCACATACACGCAAGAAACCATATACACACCAGGAACCATAAACACAAAAAACCATATACACACGAGAAACCACATACACACCAGAAACCACACACACACGCGACAAACCACATTAATGAGAGAAACCACTTACACACCAAAAATCGCACACAAACGATAAACTATATAAACACCAGAAACCACATGCACTCCAGAAGCCCAATACTCCAGAAAACCACATAAACACCAGAAGCGAATACACTCAGAAAACCATATACACACGAGAAAACAATAGTCACACCAGAAACCGCATACACTCCAGAAACCCACATACACACCGAAACCATATACACACCAGGAACCATATATACACGAGAAACCACATACACACCAGAAACCACACACATGCAAGAAACCACATTCATGCGAGAAACCACTTACACAACAAAAACCGCACAAAACGATAAATCACATAAACACCAGAAACTACATTCATGCGAGAAACCACATTTATGCGCGACCAACATACACATCAGAAAACCGCATACAGACGATAAACCACATAAACAATAGAAACCACATACACACAGATAACACATACACACAAGAAACCACATACATGCAAGAAACCCTATACCACCAGGCACCACTTTCATGCGAAAAACCACATACCACACCATAAACCACATACATGCGAGAAATCATACAAAACATTAGAAACCACATAAACGCGATAAACCACAACCAATCAGAAACCACATACACGGGAGAAACCACACACACCAGAAACCATATACACGCGAAAAACACTTACACCACGAAAAACACATAAAACCAGAAATACATAAAACGCGAGAAACTACATTCACACGAGAACCACATACTCTAGAAACCATACACGCTAGAAACCATATATACGCGAGAAACAATATACACACGAGAAACCACATACACCAGAAACCCCATACAAGCGAGAAGCCACATACACACCAGAAACTACAAACACGCAAGAAACCACTTTCGCGTGAGAAGCCACATACACACAGAAAACACATACACGCGAGAAATCACACCACACACACAAGAAGCCACATACACGTGAGAAACCACATACACACCAGAAACCCTATACATTTGAGAAACCACATACACATCAAAAACCACATACATGCGAGAACCACACACACACCAGAAACAACATACACGTGAGAAACAAAATACATGAGCAAAACCACATACACACCAGAAACCACATACACGCTAGAAACCACTTCACACCAGAAACCACGTTCTGTGAGTAACCACGTTCCTGTGAGTAACCACGTTCCTGTGAGAAACCACATGCACACCAGAAAATAAAATACATGTGAGAAACCACATACACACCAGAAACCACGTACACGTGATATAACATACACCAGAAACACATACACCAGAAACCACATACATGCGAGGAACCACATACACACCAAACCAAAGAGCCAAAGCTCAACCCCCGTAAGCACTATTAGGTGAGTACACCAGAAACCACATAAATGCAGAAACCACATACATGCTTTAAACTACGTCCATGCGAGAAACCACATACACACAAGATACCACATATACACGAGAAACCCACATTCACATGAGAAACCGCACACACGAGAAAACCACATACACACCAGAATCACATACATGCAAGAAACCACACACACACTAGCAACCACTACACGCGAGAAACAACATACATGTGCAAAACCACATACATTCGAGAAACCTCATACAATGTAGAAACCAATACGAACCGCATACATGAGAGAAACACATACACACTAGAGACCACGTACACACCAACCAAAAGAGCAAATCTCGACTCCCATAAGCACAATAAGGTGAATACACCAAAAACACATACATGCGAGAAACCACATACACGCGAAAAACAACATACATGCGTGAAACCATATTCACACAGAGGCCGCATACACTCCAGAAACCACATACACACCAGAAACCATACACACTGGGAACCATATACACACGAGAAACCACAAACACACCAGAAAAAACCACACACACGCGACAAACCACATTCATGCGAGAAAACCACTTACACACAAAGATCGCACACAAACGATAAACCACATAAACACCAGAAACCATATACATCCAGAAACCACATACACCACAGAAGCCACATACACTCAGAAACCATATACACACACGAGAAAACAATATTCACACCAGAAACCGAATACACTCCAAAAACAACATACACATCAGAAACCATATACACACCAGGAAGCATATACACACGAGAAAC
>WNGS01000405.1:0-13961 GCA_020271785.1 Procambarus virginalis
AACCCGGGATGACAGGCGGCCCTCCCAGCACCGCAGTGGCCGTATTGATGAGTCTGTGGCCGTATTGTTGGTCTGTGCCGTATTAGTGGATCTGTAGCCATATTGGTGGGTCTGGTGGCCGTATTGGTGGGTCTGTGGCCGTATTGGTGGTCTGAGACCGTATTAGTGGGTCTGTGGCCGTATTGGGGGGTCTGGTGGCCGTATTGGTGGGTCTGTGGCCGTATTGGTGGGTCTGTGGCCGTATTGGTGGGTCTATGCCGTTTTGGTGGGTCTGTGCCGTATCGGTGGTCTGGTGGGGGTATTGGTGGTTCTGGTGGGCGTATTGGTGGGTCTGTGGCCGTATTGGTGGTCTGGTGGCCGTATTGGTGGGTCTGTGGCCGTAAATGGGTCTGTGGCCGTATTGGTGGGTCTGTGGCCGTATTTGGTGGGTCTGTGGCCGTATTGGTGGGTCTGGTGGCCGTATTGGGTGCGTCTGTGACCGTATTGGTGTCTGTGGCCGTATTGGTGGGTCTGTGGCCGTATTGGTGGGTCTATGGCCGTATTGGTGGGTCTGTGCCGTATCGGTGGGTCTGGTGGGGGGTTGGTGGGTCTGGTGGGCGTATTGGTGGGTCTGTGGCCGTATTGGTGGGTCTGGTGGCCGTATTGGTGGGTCTGTGGCCGTATGGGTGGGTCTGTGGCCGTATTGGTGGGTCTGTGGCCGTATTGGTGGGTCTGTGGCCGTATTGGTGGGTCTGGTGGCCGTATTGGTGGGTCTGTGACCGTATTGGTGGGTCTGTGGCCGTATTAGTGGGTCTGTGGCCGTATTGGTGGGTCTGTGGCCGTATTGGTGGGTCTGTGGCCGTATTGGTGGGTCTGGTGGCCGTATTGGTGGGTCTGTGGCCGTATTAGTGGGTCTGTGGCCGTATTGGTGGGTCTGGTGGCCGTATTGGTGGGTCTGTGGCCGTATTGGTGGGTGTATGGCCGTATTGGTGGGTCTGTGGCCGTATTGGTGGGTCTGTGACCGTATTGGTGGGTCTGTGGCCGTATTGGTGCGTCTGGTGGCCGTATTGGTGGGTCTTGTGGCCGTATTGGTGGGTCTATGGCCGTATTGGTGGGTCTGTGGCCGTATTGGTGGGTCTGGTGGGGGTATTGGTGGGTCTGGTGGGCGTATTGGTGGGTCTGTGGCCGTATTGGTGGGTCTGGTGGTCGTATTGGTGGGTCTTGTGGCCGTATTGGTGGGACTGGTGACCATATTAGTGGGTCTGGTAGCTGTATTAGTAGCAATGGTGACTGTATTGGTGGGTCTTTGGCCGTATTGGTGGGACTGGGGGTTGTTGGGGGGGGGGACCAGGTCGAGGTAATAGGGAAACGCCAGCGGGAGGTCACATTGTAGATCAATTTGACCTTACATGTGGAAGTCAAATGCTTGCAAGACGTCTTGCAAGCATTGTACCGTCGTCGTGACTCCGTAGTGGGTTGGCCCCAGACTCCCAGTGCTTGGAATGGCTTTTATATATTCCTTACACTGTTAGTTTATATCTCTCTAAAATGCCGGTCAGTTTAAGCATTGCAGGAGCATGAAATAACAACCACATCATTGATCGACGTGCAAGTATGCCAGGACAACGCTGCCATGAGTTCACCCTCACTCACACAGCAATTACTACTTCCCTGGCTGTCCAGTCGGGTAGTTCTTGCCTAAGCTGTGCACAGGAGTAATACTTAGACGGTCTGTGCACAGGAGTAATACTTACCTTGCTGAGCACATAACTCCTTAGTTATAACTCCCCAAACTCTTAGTACAGCAATAAGGTAATATAACTTTCCATGCAGTATGCTGCTTGAGATGACTTATGGTAATCAATCATATAAACAACTCTGCCAGTATTATACTTTTTAATAACTTATTTAATTGAGCTTGAAAAAATTACCCGGTTACCCTCTCAAATAATTTACGTCATAACTAACTTTTCAGAGTTACTGTTCGAACACAACGGTATGGTGTCACTGCTCCGTCGCCAGAGGGTGCAGACGTCGGGCTAGAACAGCCAGTCGTCGTTTGCCGTTGATGAGTGGTGGTTCGTTGTTGGAGGTGTGGAGCGCTCGCTAGCCGGTGCCCCGGCTGGCGGTATGGAGGTGGCAGGTGATAGCCATGTTCGACGGGTTGATACTGTACGGCTGGATTTTTCTGGTGCAGTGGATTGGCCCATTGTGGAGATTGCTCTCCTGGACGTGCTCCGTGTCGACGTCTCCGATCTCCTGGGACTGGAAAAGATCTCGCCTACCTGTATGGCGATGTCGTTTGCCACGTCGCTTATTTACCAGGAATTTGTGGCACGCTGGGATGCACACTCGCTACCTCTTCCTGCTTCGGCTGTGACTGTGGAGATCTCGGATCCGGGGGCCTTTGGCTTTTGTGTTAACGGTGTGCTGGTGACCTTGCCCGAGGCGGAGCTCATGTCGGTGTTGACGCCACTTGGTGCGGTGGTGAAGCACCGGTTCACCACTTTGAGTGCGGGCCGACTGAAAGGGGTCCGTCTGGGTGCTCGTACGCTGGTCATGCGGGTCATGAGCCCTATTCGTTTCGTGGGCTCTCGCTGCGGATATTTTATCAGGGTCAAACACGCACCTGTTTCTGGTGTGGTGCTGAGATGACTTTCCCCGCTTGTCTGTGCGTAGGGATTCCCTGGCGGATCCTCGCTCTGTGTAGGTGCCTGGTGTGGTTCCTGCAGCGGTTCCGGCTGTCGCTCCGTCTGGCCCTGATCTGTCTGCCCTGTCTGTAAGCTCTGCGGACCTAGGGACCCCTGATTCGCGCCTTCACCGTTCAGTGGATGCGGAGGTGCTTCCGCATCCGGTTGCTTCGATGGTGGCATTGGATGGTGCTGTAGGGGTGGTGCCTGCATCTCCTGGAGATGGGCATGTGCTTCCCCGGGCGGTCGGGGTGGTGGTATGTGTGACTCCGCCCCCGCCCTCTGCCTCGTCGCCTCTGGTAGTTTCCTCGTTGACGCGTGCCTGTTCTCCTCTGCCGGATCCGTCGCCCTCGCTGGATCCTTCACGTGTCTACCCTTCCACCTGCTGTGTCTCTTCCTTCTCCGAATCCGGTCTCCATGGATGGTGGTGGCTTTCTGCCCCGCGTCGTTGAAGCTGCCGTTCTGCGTGGTCGTGCTGCCCCGGCTTTGGGGCCGCCTGCCGATGGTTCTTCTGGGGCACCGCTTGCAGGGGGTGACAGTTCCGACAAGCAACGACCTATTTCTAAGCGCCGTCATTCGGCTCGGGATGCGTCACCTCGCCGTACGTGGGCAGAGGAGCGTGACGCTATGGATGATGATGCTGTGGGCGACGTTGTGCTGCCACCTGTGATGCCTTCTGTGTTGGACACTTTCCCCCCTGCTGGTGGCTCTCCTCAGTGGGCGGTTGCCCCTGGTGACCGCGACCCCGTAGTGGTGTTGTCGAAGGATGTACGACGGGGCACCTCTGCTCCTGTTCCGGTTGGTGGGGGCCCTGGGACGCCTGCGGAGCCACCATCCGCGGGGCTCGGTGCGATGCCCGGCGTAGAACGCAGTGCGCGCCCTTGTGGGCGGCCCGCTGTGCAGCCTGGTGGGCTTCCTAGTGTGCGGCCCGGTGACCGGCTTCCTAGGGGAAAACTCTACCCTTTCGTCCTCCCGTCCGGAGAGGGTGGTCGACAGAACTAAACCTTTGACTTTTGAGTATGATGACCTGGTGCGTCCTGTTCCCTGGTGCCCTTCTACCATCTGGGTTCTGCGAGCTCAGTGTTTCGTCCTTGGCGTGCCGGATTTGATGCCTCGGCCTACTGCGACTCCTGGATGTCCGCTTACTGAAGTCGACCTGGCTGTTTGGGATGCTTACTGCTTACGATTTCCGGCTCGGGAGTACCCGGAGAAGTATGAGTGATCAGTGTGGTTGGTTTCTGTCTGTGTGGTGCGTGTTCTTTCCCCAGTGCCTGCGTGCACAGGTGGGTGTCCTTGTCTGTGTGTGTGTGTGGTGTGGGTGTTTGTTCCTGGCTCCTGCGTGTATGTGTGTGGTGTGGGTGTTTGTTCCTGGCTCCTGCGTGTGTGTGTGTGGTGTGGGTGTTTGTTCCTGGCTCCTGCGTGGCCTATTTTGATGTATTTGCGATTTGTTTTATGCTTTGCCTTTGTTCTGTATGTGTGTTTAAGTTGTGGTTGTGTGCAGTTGTGGGTGTTTGGTGTTCTTTCTTTCCTGTCTTTGCGCGTGCCCCGTGTGTTGGGGTGGCGGGCGTGTTGGTGTGGGGTGATGTGGTTGTGTATGTTGCTGTTCCGTGTGTTTGTCGCATGGGGTATGTGTGTGTGATTATTTCTTTGTCCTTGTAATTGCTTTATTCTTTGTAAATATTTTGTACTCTTTTATGTTCTTACGTGTAGTTTTTGGATTTACTGTTCATATGTTGTTGGTGTCCTCATTTTTGTCCGGTTCTGCTCCTCTGTGTGCGGGGTCGGACTGCCCGAGCTTGTGTTCTATTTTTCTCCCCTTGTCTGTTCTAGGGGTGGTTGGCTTTCTGTGCATTTGTTGTAACTTTTGTGTATTTTTTCTTGTACATTTTTGTTATTGTACTTTTCTCATTTATTTGCTGTGTTCTGTTTGCATTCTATGTCCCATGCTGTTTGTGGGTTTCTTTGCTTTTGTCCTGTGTGCTTTCCTGTGGCCTCTTGTATGTATTTTATGTCTGTTTCATGGTGTTTGCTTTGTTTCATGTATAAGCACGATTGTTTGTATTTATATGTTGTTTTGCACTTGTTCCCTGTTTTTGTACTTTGGTTCTTTATATACCAATAAAAAAAACTTCCCTTGCTGTGCAGTCGGGTAGTTCTTGCCTGAGCTGTGCACAGGAGTAATACTTAGACGGGCTATGCACAGGAGTAATACTTAGACGGGCTGTGCACAGGAGTAATACTTAGACGGGCTGTGCACAGGAGTAATACTTAGACGGACTGTGCACAGGAGTAATACTTAGACGGTCTGTGCACAGAAGTAATACTTACCTTGCTGAGCACATAACTCCTTAGTTATAACTCCTCAAACTCTAAGTACAGCAATAAGGTAATATAACTTTCCATGGAGTATGTTGCTTGAGATGACATATGGTAATCAATCATATAAACAACTCTGCCAGTATTATACTTTTTAATAACTTATTTAATTGAGCTTGAAAAATTATCCGGGTTACCCTCTCAAATAATTTACGTCATAACTAACTTTTCAAGAGTTACTGTTCGAACACAATGGCTCGTTATTTACATAATTTCTATCATATTTGGATTTAAGTCAATGGGTGAAATTTTCCTCGAAAATCTCTTCTGCAGCTCATTCACCGTACTCTAGAATGTGTATATATTTAGTCATGTATATTTGTAAAATTATCACTTGTAAAGGTTTTATGAAATGTAACATATATATATATATATATATATATATATATATATATATATATATATATATATATATATATATATATATATATATATATAACTTATTTTATTTAACTTATATATATATATATATATATTATATATATATATATATATATATATATATATATATATATATATATATATATATATATATATATATATACACACACACACATATTGTAAGGGCTTTTGCGGAGACATGAGTGGTAGGTGAAGTGAGGGACATGAGGTGAGGTGAGAAACATGAGGTGATGTGAGGTGAGGAACTTGGACACAGACCTGTCGCCTGGGCCACCAGACCCAACAATTGACCAGACATGACTGCCAAGACCTGCTCGATGCCACCAGACACACCAATTGACCAGACAAGCCTGACCCCAGACCTGTCGCCGGCCACCAGACACACACATGACCAGAGACTGACAAGACCTGTCGCCGGCCCAAGACCAAGACAAATGACCAGAAGACTGACCCACAGACCTGCGCTGCCACCAGACCCACAAAGTGACCGGCAGCCTGAACCACAGACCTAATCAATATACTGATAGCTACAAACCTTGGGGCTTATATATACCCCTCTCCAGACTTTGTTCAGTTGATGGACAAACTGTGATTTAACCCATTCCTCGTCTGCTCTCAATCTCCAGCTTCCAGTGTCTTACATGCCTCTACTCTAGACCCTTTCTTCTTCCCACTACTCTCCTCTCCTTCCGTTCCCTTACATCCTTTGCATCTTTTTTATCCCCTTATTCCGCATCCGCCTTCTCTCCCTCTCTTTCTCTCCTCTCCGTCTCTCTCTCTTCTCTCTCATCTGCTCCGTTCTCTCTCTCTCTTCTCGTCTCTCTCTCTCTCTTTCATCTTCTCTCTCTCTCTCTCGTCTCCATGCTCTTATATTCTCTCCTCTCTCTCTCCTCTCTCATCTCTCTCCTCTCTCTCCTCTCATCCTTCTCCTCCTCTCTTTCCTTCCCGCACCCTCCGCTTCCATCCCCTCTACTCGTCTCACTTCGCATCGTTTTTAACCTTTCTTCACCTGTAACGCTCATTTTCCCTGTCCTCAGTTTCCCCCGTTTTTCTCGCCTACGTTCTTCCGCCTCCAATTTCATCCCCTACCACCTCCGCCTCCCCTTTCTTCCCTTCCTCCTTCCCCTTCCCCTTCCCCTACCCCACCCGCTGAGATACCAAGGACAAACTTCGGTCCGTCCTGCTAAAAAATTTAATTTCAAGATGACAGCGAGTCCGTCTCAACCCGGGATGACAGGCGACCCTCCCAGCACCGGGCAGTGGCCGTATTGATGAGTCTGTGGCCGTATTGGTCGCCGTGTGATTGTCGTATGTGCTATTGGTGTCTTCGATGGGAACTATTTGAGGTGGGCTGGTGGCTTGTTCTAGGGTGGCGTATTGGCTTACCGTGTGGCGTGCTTGGGTCGGTGGGTATGGTGTGGGATGGGTGCTATTGGGTGCTATGGTGGGTCTGTGGCCGTATTAGGGTTGTGGGAGGTTGGCCTGTGGCTATGCCGTATGGGGTCTGGTGGCGTATTGGGGTCTGGTGGCCGTATTGGTGCGTCTGGTGGCCGTATTGGTGCGTCTGGTGGCCGTATTGGTGCGTCTGGTGGCCGTATTGGTGCGTCTGGTGGCCGTAGGTGTCTTGCGTTTGGTGGCTGTGGCCGTAGGTGCCTGTGCCGTATGGGTCTGTGGCCGTATGCTCTGGTGCCGATGGTGTTGGTGGCCATTGTCTCTGGTGGTATGGGGTCGGTGCGTATTGCGGGGCCGTATGGTGCGTGTCCGTATGTGCCTGTGCGTATTGCGTGTGCGTAGTGCGTGGTGGCCGTTTGGTGGGCTAGGCGTATTGGTGGGTCTTGTGGTCCGTATTGGTGGGGGTCCATATGTCTGTGGCCGTATTGGTGGGTCATGGTGGGCGTATTGGTAGGGTCTGTGGCCGTATTAGTGGGTGTGGCGTCTTGGGTGGTTCCAGTGCGTATTGTGGGTCTGGATTCCTTGTTATACCGTATTGGTGTCCTGTCTTTCCCTGTACTTGCTGGGTGTCTTTGGGGGTCGTGGACGCGTATTGGTGGGTCTTGTGGCCGTATTGGTAGGGTCTGAGACCGTATTGGTGGGTCTGTGGGTTTGGTGGGTATGTGGCTAATTGGTGGGTTGATGGCCGATTTGTGGGTCATGGGGCGGGTGGTTTTCCGTGGATCTGGTGGGCGTCTGGTGGGTCTCGTTGGGGGGGCGTACTGGGTATGGGTGGTGGTCGTATTGGTGGGTCGTGGCCGTATTGGTGGGACTGGTGGACCATATTTAGTGGGCTGGTAGCTGTATTAGTAGCAATGGTGACTGTATTGGTGGGTCTTGCCTTTGAGGGGTCTTGGGCCTTTATTTTGGGTGGTGGGACTGGGGGGTTTGAGGGGGGGGGACCAGGTCGAGGTAATAAGGAGAAACGCCCAGCGGGAGGTCACATTGTAGATCAATTTGACCTTACATGTGGAAGTCAAATGCTTGCAAGACGTCTTGCAAGCATTGTACCGTCCGTCGTGACACCGTAGTGGGTTGGCCCCAGACTCCAGTGCTTGGAATGTGGCTTTATATATTCCTTACACTGTTAGTTTATATCTCGTCTAAAATGCCTGTAGTTTAAGCATCTGCAGGAGCCTGAAATAACAAACCACATCATTGATTCGACGTGCAAGTATGCCACGACAACGCTGCCATGAGTTCACCCCCACTCACACAGCAATTACTACTTCCCTTGCTGTGCCAGTCGGGTAGTTCTTGCCTAGCTGTGCACAGAGAGTAATACTTAGACGGTCTGTGTCACAGGAGTATGCTTACCATGCTGAGCACATAACTCCTTAGTTATAACTCCTCAAACTCTAAGTACAGGCAATAAGGTACATATAACTTGCCATGCAGTATGTCTGCTTGAGATGACATTATGGTAACAATCATATACAACACTCTGCCAGTATTATACTTTTTAATAACTTTTTAATTGAGCTTGAAAAAATTACCCGGGTTACCCTCTTCAAACATATATTTACGTTCATAAACTGAACTTTTCAAGAGTTACTGTTCGAACACAATGGTATGGTGTCACTGCTCCGTCGCCAGAGGGTGCAACGTCGGGCTGAAGCAGCCAGTCGATCGTTTGCCGTGCAGTGAGTGGTGGTTACGTGTGCTGGAGTGTGGAAGCGCTCGCTAGCCGGTGCCCCGGCTGGCGGTATGGAGGTAGCTAGGTGATAGCCGTGTTCGACGGGTGGATACTGTACGGCTGGATTTTTCTGGTGCAGTGGACTTGGCCATTGTGGAGGACTTGCTCTCCATGGACGTGCTCCGTGGTCGACGTCTCCGATCTCCTGGGACTGGAAAAGATCTCGCCTACCTGTATGGCGATGTCGTTTGCCACGTCGCTTATTTACCAGGAATTTGTGCGCACGCTGGGATGCACACTCCTCCTCTTCCTGGCTTCGGCTGTGACTGTGTGGAGATCTCGGATCCGGGGGCCTTTGGCTTTTGTGTTAACGGTGTGCTGGTGACCTTGCCCGAGGCGGAGGTCATGTCGGTGTTGACGCCACTTGGTGCGGGTGTGAAGCACCGGTTTCACCACTTTGAGTGCGGGCCGACTGAAAGGGGTCCGTCTGGGTGCTCGTACGCTGGTCCATGCGGGTCACTGAGCCTATTCGTTTCGTGGGCGCTCGCTGCGGATTATTTTCAGGGTCAAACACACCAAGCCGTTTCTGGTGTGGTGCTGAGATGACTTTCCCCGCTTGTCTGTGCGTGAGGGATTCCGGCGGATCCTTCCGCTCTGTGAAGGTACGCTGGTGTGGTTTCCTGCAGCGGTTCCTGCTGTCAGCTGCCGTCATGGCCCTGATCTTCGGCCCTGTCTGGTAAGCTCTGCGGACCTAGGGACCCCTGAATTCGCGCCTTCACCGTTCAGTGGATGCGGAGGTGCATCCGCACCGGTTGCTTCGATGGTGGGCATTGGATGGTGCTGTAGGGGTGTGCCTGCATCTCCTGGAGATGGGCATGTGCTTTCCCGGGCGGTCGGGGTGGTGGTATGTGTGACTCCGCCCCCGCCTCTGCCTCGTCGCCTCTGGTAGTTTTCCTCGTTGACGCGTGCCTGTTTCTCCTCTGCCGAGATACCGGTCGCCCTCGCTGGAGCCTTCACGGTCTACCCTTCCACCTGCTGTGTTTCTTCCTTCTCCGAATCCAGTCTCCTTGGTGGTGTGGTGCTTGCCCCGCGTCGTTGAAGCTTGCGTTCTGGTGGTCGTGCTGCCCCGGCTTTGGGGCGCCGGCCGAATGGTTCGTCTGGGGACACCGCTTGCTTCCCCCTGATAGTTCCCTTCCCTTACAGCTCTTTAAGCCTGATATTAAGAGAGAAGTCGTATTAAATACCTCTATGAGGTCAACATAATCTTCTTCATCTCGTTTTATAGTATTTTGGTAACTTTTAAATCTTTGAAATAATTTATACATCATATGACCCTCGTCCTTCTTCCACCTGTCTTGTATATACGGTTCTGTATAATACATTATACACTGGATTGGGAAACCTTCCATCAGGCATCCGGACCGCGAAGCTTCAGATGCAGTTGGAAGTCTGTTAATTCCGCCGCTGTTCAGGTGGAGGCTGTTACGGTGGTCGTGTCGGCCAGCTGAGAGAAAACATCTCATGTAATTAGTTTAAATAAATAATATCAGACTGTAGGTCACTGTTTGTCTGGTATTTCATGTCTAGCTTAAGGTCACCCATCAGCTGACATTCCCATATCTCTGCCAACTCCTGTATTAACTTCTCAATGCCTGTCAACCACTGTATCCCTGAACTTCTCTCTATATCTAAACTACTCTCAACAACCCTCTGCCCGTTAGCCCCTACTCTATCTGCTCTACGAATCACACACACACTGTCCCGTAACTACTATTTGTTTCTTAGCCACTTTCTACTAGTCAGTGCCTCTCTACATCTCTACCCTCTTTTTTGCCTCTCAGTCTTCACCTCCCAGCTCATCTCCACCTTTCAACGTGTATCTGCCTCTCAGTTCCTACTTACCTGTCATCTACTCACCTCAAAATATTTTCTTAACTATCACCATTTGTCTACTATGCAAAACCTCTTTCAATATCATTCTCCAACACGCAATCTCTATTTGTTCTCCCTTCGTCTCCTAATTCCACATTCTCTCCCTTCAACTTCACTTGTCTCCACTCCACACTCCCCCTCACACACACAAAGATCAAAGACCGCCTGGACCCAAGAGCCGAAGCTCAACCCAACACAAACACAACTAGGTGAGAACACAGCACTGCTTCATTTGCACTCCTCTCCATTAAGAAGACCTGAATGCTTCTTAATGGAGACCTGTGAAGATATAGCAAGCAGAATGTCAAAGAAGAGCTTCAGGATCAGTAACACCAATGACGATAGAGCAACAAAATATCCAGATTGAAATAGAAGATATTATCTTCGAATAAAGAGCCTAATGTGATTGCAGTATTGGAAACAAAAATTAATGAGATGTTCTTCAATGCAATGTTTCCTGGAAGTGTACCATATAATAAGGAAATTAACAGCAGCTTGACTTTTAAACATTAAACAGAATAAAACACTGGACTGTGAAGAGGCAGGTCCAAGAAAATTCCTCCCAGCCTGTACCCACTATTAGGTAATCATCGAGACACGTTGACGAGAATAGCAAGCGAGCACAAACATTGCGTTAAACCACTACTGGTTCGCAAAGCCGGGATTTGGAGCTGACTCCCGACCTTACAAGTCATTGAAGGTGTGCTTCGCCTAATTTTACACGGGCCTGATGGCGGCATTTTTTTGTCAGAGAAACTTTGTCTATTCCCATTCAAATAGAGGCCAGTGGCGGCCTCCCGGTGCTTCAGGTGTCTGACTCACTGGGGTGTGGTCTTGAGTAAAGGGAAGGGGTAGGTCGGAAACAAAGGGAATGGGGGGGGGTTATTAGGGTAAAAGGGAGATGCATCACTGACTTGGAGAAAGGGATCCGTTGAGGAGAAAGAGGGGGGGGGAGATGAAATGGACTAGCCCAAACACACGAACATAATCAAGGGAACTAAGAACAGTCTGAAATAGACTTAAGGTACTCCAATCTTCTGGGATTATTTTATTATCTCAGTAGACTTCAACCTGAACAATGAACATGAGAACACGAGAACAAAGGAAACTGCAGAAGGCCTATTGGGTCGTACAAGGCTTACGTATATTGTAACGGAGGGAGGGGGGGGGAAGGGGAAGGATGTAATAAAATAAGATTGATAATATATAATAGTGAAGGAAAGTTTAACTGGTAAATAGCATAGAGAGAGGATGTAGAAAGGAGAGGGAGGAAAGGGGAGGTAGGAGAAAGTAGTGAATGAAGTGGGGGGGGGGGTTAGGAAGAGCAAGAGAGAAAGAAGTGCAAAGCTTCCACACAATATTATGTGCAGCTTCCACCATCTATTCATATCTTTAAAAAAATGGAACTCGTCTCTTGTTTTTTGTTTTTTGAACCAGTTATCTCTAAGCGATAACCACCGATGATAATCTTCAACATTAAGATCAGAAACGACCTGTAAGATCTTTTACCAGGTGTTCATCAGAGTGTGTCATTCACTCCTGATGTTACAACACATCCAAGTTCTTAGGATATCAGATTCAATGACAATCTGGTTTCTGATTAGTCACAATATGGTTAGACATTTAGATTACACTTGGATTAACTGGCAAACACAAATTGTCACTGAACAGAATATATTGAAACACGAACCGGATAATATAGGAACATAAACCGGACAACATAGGAACATAAAATACACAATGACCCACAGACCTGTCGCCTGGCCACCAGACCCACCAATTGACCAGAAGACTGACCCACAGACCTGTCGCCTGGCCACCAGACCCAACAATTGACCAGAAGACTGACCCACAGACCTGTCGCCTGGCCACCAGACCCACCAATTGACCAGAAGACTGACCCACAGACCTGTCGCCTGGCCACCAGACCCAACAATTGACCAGAAGACTGACCCACAGACCTGTCGCCTGGCCACCAGACCCAACAATTGACCAGAAGACTGACCCACAGACCTGTCGCCTGACCACCAGACCCACAAAGTGACCGGCAGCCTGAACCACAGACTAATCAACTTATCTGAAGCCTACAAACCGTTGGGCTTATATATCCCTCTCAGCTTTGTTCAAGTTGATGGACAACTGTATTTAACCCATTCCTCGTCTGGCTCTCAATCTCAGCTTCAGTTCTTACCTGCCTCACTCTAGACCCATTTTCTTCCTTCCCCTACTTCTCTCTCCTTCCGTTCCCTACAATCCTCTTGCTCTTTTTATCCCCCTTATTCCGCATCCGCTCTCTCCCTCTCTCTCTCTCTCTCTCTCTCTCTCTCTCTCTCTCTCTCTCCTCTCTCTCTCTCTCTCCTCTCTTCTCTCTCTCTCTCTCTCTCTCTCTCTCTCTCTCTCTCTCTCTCCTCTCTCTCCTACCTTCTCCTCTCTTTCTCCAACCCTCCGCTTCCATCCCCTTACTCTCTCCTTCGCATCTTAACCTTCTCCACCTTTAACCTCATTTTCCCTTCCTCATTCCCCCGTTTTTCTCGCCTACGTTCTTCCGCCCAATTTCATCCCCTACCACCTCCACCTCCCCTTTCTTCCCCTACCTCCTCCCCTTCCCCTTCCCCTACCCCCACCGCTGAGAATACAAGACAAAACTTCGGTCCGTCGCTAAAATTTAATTTCAAGATGACAGCGAGTCCATCTCAACCCGGATGACAGCGACCCTCCCAGCACCGCAGTGGCCGTATTGATGAGTCTGTGGCCGTATTGGTGGGTCTGTGGCCCGTATTAGTGGATCTGTAGCCGTATTGGTGGGTCTGGTGGCCGTATTGGTGGGTCTGTGGCCGTATTGGTGGGTCTGAGACCGTATTGGTGGGTCTGTGGCCGTATTGGGGGGTCTGGTGGCCGTATTGGTGGGTCTGTGGCCGTATTGGTGGGTCTGTGGCCGTATTGGTGGGTCTATGGCCGTTTTGATGGGTCTATGGCCGTATTGGTGGGTCTGTGCCGTATCGGTGGGTCTGGTGGGGGTATTGGTGGGTCTGTGGCCGTATTGGTGGGTCTGTGCCGTATTGGTGGGTCTGGTGGGCGTATTGGTGGGTCTGTGGCCGTATTGTGGTCTGGTGGCCGTATTGGTGGGTCTGTGGCCGTATTGGTGGGTCTGTGGCCGTATTGGTGGGTCTGTGGCCATATTGGTGGGTCTGTGGCCGTATTGGTGGGTCTGGTGCCGTATTGGTAGGTCTGTGACCGTATTGGTGGGTCTGTGGCCGTATTGGTGGGTCTGTGGCCGTATTGGTGGGTCTGTGGCCGTATTGGTGGGTCTGGTGGGGTATTGGTGGGTCTGGTGGGCGTATTGGTGGGTCTGTGGCCGTATTGGTGGGTCTGGTGGCGTATTGGTGGGTCTTGTGGCCGTATTGGTGGGACGGGTGACCATATTAGTGGGTCTGGTAGCTGTATTAGTAGCAATG
>WNGS01000405.1:26888-38371 GCA_020271785.1 Procambarus virginalis
ACTTACTATTTAAAACAAAGATATTCTTAACCTTTGATTTCACATCTCGTGCGTAACCCTACCTGAGACTATGTCGCTCCATCCTCTTGTCTCCATCCAGCTCCTCTTCCACTCCTCTATCCAGCTCCCTCCATCCACCTTCATGACGCATTCATCCATTTTAACGCGCTGCGTATCCAAACAAGCATTTTATTATATTGAAATTAATATTATTTTGTATTACAATTTGGTGTATAATTAGGTAGAAATCTGCTTATGGAAGATGTTTAAGATAGCTGGTCAAATCTGTATTTGTTGTACGTGGGGTGAAGCATTTACGGAGATGCGGTTCGAACAAGGTACGCAAGGCTAAGCACTCGTTCGAGCTATGTTTGAAAGTCATCAGTTATGAGTTGTATGTAAAGAGTTTTTCAATCATAAACAGGAATTTCACGGCGGGATTATCGAGCAATTGAACACACCCGGCAAGCACAAGCACAGAGACTGTCAATCCTCTTTGAAAGACGCAGACAAATTTGATTGACTTTGAAGCATGACAGATCCCTCCGGTCCAACCCGTCCTCCCTCGAAACAGTATAGTCATACTACTAGACTATAGGTGACATACTAAACGTAATAGTTTCCCTTGAAATCTTCATAGAAAACACCGACCTTACCTAACCTACTTAGTATGTTAAAATAAGCATCTTATAGCTTCGTAATTACAATTGTTACTTAATCTATTATAGGTATAAAATAAGCACCTTATAGCTTCGTAATTACAATTGTTACTTAACCTATTATAGGTATAGGTTAGGTAATAATTGTAATTATGAAGCAATAAGATGCTTATCTTAACATACTAAGTAGGTTAGGTAAGGTCGGTCTTTTCTTGAAGATTTTCAAGGGAAACTATTATGTTAAGTATGTCACCTATGCACTTATTTAATAAGTCAATATTGACTATACGAATTTGCGAGGACGGGTTGCAAAACCATTCAAGACTTTTCAATAGAATAATATTGATTTTGAATAGCAACGATGTAACTAATAGGTTTCACGAGGCATTAAAGAATATTAAAAATAACTGTTGAATGGCATTAAACTAATTATATAAAAAAAAATTTTTTATTCCTTTTTTAATATTTCTGGCTTAAATAAATATAAAAAAAGAGTTATGTGGTTTCTACATACTGTCATTTCCTGTTGTGCCTCATCCGTCTTTTACTCCCTCTGTTGTGTGACTGGTGAAGTGTTAGCTTGTCTGTTCACGTTACCCTGTTCCTCCTCTGTTCGGATACACAAGAGGAACGAGGGGTCCATTCAGCTGATCTTAATTTTGAGTGGAGGGCTGATTAATTTCCGTTCCAAAGCCGACTTTGGACACGTATAAGCGTCACCTTGTTCTTACGAAAGAGCAGGTGTAGGGACGGAAGCTTGGTGGTCTTACTCTTGTCTCTCTCTCTCTCTCTCTCTCTCTCTCTCTCTCTCTCTCTCTCGGCTCCTCTCTCTCTCTCTCTCTCTCTCTCTCTCTCTCTCTCTCTCTCTCTCTCTCTCTCTCTCTCTCCTTTTTCTCTCTCAGTCTCTCTCCTCCTCTCTCTCTCTCTCTCTCTCTCTCTCGTTCGCTCTCTTTCTCATTCTCTCTTTCTTTGTTGCCTGGATACGGGCACGTCTCGATTTACGTTCTTGAACGCATTAATTTTCTTTTCCGATCATGAAAAGACATTCAGTCTGGTTATCACACAATATCAGAACGTTTGGTATCAATATCCAGTGTGCAGAGCATTTTACAATGCAATTTGTAATAGAACGTTTGGCGTGAAAATCCAACAATATCAGAACATTGCACCTCTGTATGCAGCCGTAAGAGAACGTTTGACATAATAGTAACATATTATTGACTTTTGATGTGATGGTCAATATCTGACCATAATAGATTGCTTAACATTAGTATCCATCCACAATAGATGCTTTGCCCCGTTTCTAACCATATAGAAGGTTTTGAATAGTTTTCTATCCATAATAGTTCGAATTCTTTTACTACCAGTCTGAATCAGGCCGTCCTCCTAAAGTTTCCCCAACGTCAAGAAAAACGGTCAATGTATGGTGTCTTCTCCTAACCTACCAGAGGACCCACAACAGAAAACGGGACAGTACGTCACTTTCGCCAGCCTGCTTCCATTTTCTAGTACGACAACTTTTGGCCTTAGGTAACGCGTACGAGCGAAAATCGACGTTCTTTGTAAGAGGAAGGGTTGCATAATGAACGGCATATTGCTCATGGTTATTCAGAGAAACGGCGATCTGCAAAAGATTTTCGACGATCAATGGTAAAAAAAATGGTAACAGGGACACGATCTTAAAAACAAAAACAAAAAATGAGTCCGAGTACTGTGTGGAGGCCTCGACATTCTCTGGTGGGGAGAAAAAGCTCCATTACCAGCGGGTAATTGTTGCTGCGACAGACACCACCAATATCCAGAGTACGAATGATCTTTTCGGTGATAATGTGTGTGTGGTGACTCTTTGTACTCACCTGTATTTGTCTTTGTGCTTGCAGGATCGAAGCATTGACTCTTGGATCCCGCCTTTCCGAGCTATCGAGTTGTTTACAGCAATTGACCTCCTGTCCCATTTCCCCTATCATACCTGTCTTTAAAATTATGAATAGTATTTGCTTCCACAACCTGTTCCCAACGTGCATTCCATTTTCCACTACACACACGCTAAAAGAAAACTTTCCTAACAGATCTGTGACTCATCTGAGTTTCCAATTCCATCCATGTCCCCTCGTTCTGTTATTATTACGTGTGAACATTTTCGTCTATGTCCACTCTGTCAAATTCCCCTGAGTAGTTTATATCGTCCTATCATAGTCTCCTGTCTCCCTTCTTTTTCTAGTGTCGTAAGGTCCAGTTCCCTCAGGCGCTCTTCATATCCCTCACCCCGTAACGCTGGGACAAGCTCTCGTGCAAACCTCGTGAACCTTTTCCAGTTTCCTTTATGGTCTTCTTCAGAATGGGGACTCCATGTATGCGGCGGCATACTCTAAGACTGGGTCCTCACCGTAGGCAGTGTAAAGCGCCCTGAAAGCCTCCCTTTAGGTTTCGAATGATGTTCTAATTTTCGCTGCAGTGTAGAGTACGCTGCTGTCGTTATCCATTTATATGTGCTCAGGAGATAGATTAGGTGTCACATCCACTCCCAGGATCCTCTTTCTCGTCGTCGTCACAGGGTAGGCTGTTCCCCTTCATTGTGTACTGTCCCTTTGGGTCTCCTATCACCTATTCCCATTTCCATAACTTTACATTTGCTGTGATTGAATCCAGTAGCCATTCCCTGACCATCTTGCAACCTGTTAGGTCCTCTTGGAGGATCCTGCAATCCTCGTCTGTCACAACTCTTCTCATCAACTTTGCCGTCATACGCAAACATCGACATGTATGACTCACACTCTGTAAACATGTCATTTACGTATCCAGCAATATAATAGATTGAGACAGACTGAGAAGACTTGAGAAACGCAGAGATAGACTGAGCAAGACTTAGTCTGAGACTTGAAGATCTTAAGCCTGAGAGAAAGACAATAGGTGCACAAAGGATTCTGACAGAGACTGAGAGATACAGAGAAAGTCTGGCTGTATAGGCGGAGAGATATTGGGCTGCTGGAGACAGAGATAAGAGGAAGAGACGTATTTTGTATGCAAATGCCTTGTTGTTCTTGTTCCACGCTGCGTTTGTCGGTTTTGTTATCGTGTGTGGCCTTGTTTGGTTTGTTTGTACTTTTCGTGCTTGGATGTGAGGAGCATATGTTGTTGTTGTCCTTGTTGAGATGATTGTTGCAGGCAGAGGAAAAGAGAAGAGCAATGAATAGTTTGAGGAAGAATAGCGAACATGATGCTATAGAAGATGATGCTAATTGCTATTTCGATAAACAAAAATCAGAAAAAATATGATAATTAACAATCCATGAAAATAAGTAAATGTTGGAAAAGAAAAAGACGATTTTTGTTTACTGTTTCATTGACAGGTATTGTACGTCATTGACTCCCCCCCCCCCCCACAAAAAACGTCAGTGTCTGTTCGTGTTCGTCAGTGACCTCTCACACACGTCAGTGACCTCTCACATACGTCAGTGACCTCTCACATACGTCAGTGACCTCTCATATACGTCAGTGACCTCTCATATACGTCCGTGACCTCTCATATACGTCAGTGACCTCTCATATACGTCAGTGACCTCTCATATACGTCAGTGACCTCTCATATACGTCCGTGACCTCTCATATACGTCAGTGACCTCTCACATACGTCAGTGACCTCTCATATACGTCAGTGACCTCTCATATACGTCAGTGACCTCTCACATACGTCAGTGACCTCTCATATACGTCAGTGACCTCTCACATACGTCAGTGACCTCTCACATACGTCAGTGACCTCTCATATACGTCAGTGACCTCTCATATACGTCAGTGACCTCTCATATACGTCAGTGACCTCTCATATACGTCAGTGACCTCTCACATACGTCAGTGACCTCTCACATACGTCAGTGACCTCCCATACAGCAGTGACCCCCCCCCCCCCTCATATGCAGCAGTGATTATTAATGAGCGTCTGCATTACAGTTCACTGTAACCAACACGATGGTGCCAACACAAGCACTGGCACTCTGACCACATCACCAGCGATCGTCTGATGCAGTGGCCAGAGTGCCTGCGCTGGTGATGGGAAGACCCACGGCGGCCTGGGTTCGATTCCTGAGGGACAACAGAGTTTAAGTGATTGTATACTTGGGTCCAATCAAGCTAAATATATATATATACATATATATATATATATATATATATATATATATATATATATATATATATATATATATATATATATATATATATATAACTGAAAACTCACCCCCAGAAGTGACTCGAACCCGAGTCACTTCTGGGGTGTGAGTTTTCAGTTGCATATAGCCCTGGGGACCATTCAGGCTTGTTCGCATTTGTGTTCCTCACGTGTTGCCCCAAAAAATGAGGTGATTTGATAAAATGATATGCCCAAGATTACCATCGAGTGCCGGAGGGGAAGTGGTTCAAATAACTTCGGCTATCACTTCCTATTGTCCGGTCGTGATGGTCAAGTGGATTAAGGCGTCCCTGTACATAACAGTTGCGTTGCTCCTGGCAGTATGGGTTCGAATCACTTCTGGGGTGTGAGTTTTCAGTTGCATATGCGAACAAGCCTGAATGGTCCTGGGGACCATTCAGGCTTGTTCGCATATATATATATATATATATATATATATATATATATATATATATATATATATATATATATATATATATATATGTATGTATATATATATATATATATATATATATATATATATATTATATATATATATATATATATATATTATTCAATATGACCGAAAAAGTAAGATTAATAATTCTAACACGAATTTTCTCAATATTTCTTATGTTTCTTTTCACTGTTGATGGTAATTGAAAAATCAATTCTCCAAAATTCAATTTTATTTCTAGCCTGACGCGACACTTGAACGCTTTTCGTAATAACTTATTACATTTTCAAAGACTTTTAGTTTACACACACACAATTGTAACCTGAAAACACTAACATAGTTCTTACTTATGCTATGATTTAAACAGCTTTCATTTTATTTTATACCCGCATTTTGGGTGAGGTGATATGTTACAACAGTTTTGGATGATGATGATTTGGATGAGGATGATGGATAATAACCACTCCTTCTGAAGATGTATTAATATACGAAAGTACTTAAGGAAATTCCTGTTTCAATTTTCCTCCGTGGTCTGACATTGTCAAATTTTTAATCACGTGTTTATTTTCGTCATATACACACACATACACACACACATATATATATATATATATATATATATATATAAGTATATATAATATATATATATATATATATATATATATATATATATATATATATATATATATATATATATATATATATATTATGTAGAGAGAGAGGGAGAGAGCAGACCTACCCCCAGCATCCACATCATTGAGGCAAGACCCACAACACCCCCAACATAAACATTGGTCATCGACCGCAGTGCAGATGTTCATATCAATGACCACTGTTGGTCATCGTGAAGACAATGGTCACGGTCATTGTGTATTTCTTGCTCTGTGCTCGACTCCCTGTTTTAAGTGTTCCACTTGGTCCCTTCCCTGCTGGTGTTCTCAGTGTTAGGTGCTCCACTTGGCCCCTTCCCTGCTGGTGTTCTCAGTGTTAGGTGCTCCACTTGGCCCCCTTCCTTGCTGGTGTTCTCAGTGTTAGGTGCTCCACTTGGCCCCTTCCTTGCTGGTGTTCTCAGTGTTAGGTGCTCCACTTGGCCCCTTCCTTGCTGGTGTTCTCAGTGTTAGGTGCTCCACTTGGCCCCTTCCTTGCTGGTGTTCTCAGTGTTAGGTGCTCCACTTGGCCCCTTCCCTGCTGGTGTTCTCAGTGTTAGGTGCTCCACTTGGCCCCTTCCCTGCTGGTGTTCTCAGTGTTAGGTGCTCCACTTGGTCCCTTCCCTGCTGGTGTTCTCAGTGTTAGGTGCTTCACTTGGTCCCTTCCCTGCTGGCGTTCTCAGTGTTAGGTGCTCCACTTGGTCCCTTCCCTGCTGGTGTTCTCAGTGTTAGGTGCTCCACTTGGCCCCTTCCCTGCTGGTGTTCTCAGTGTTTGGAAACAATCAAGGAGAAAATATTGCATCCAGAGAAATTTCTTGCAATTGCACAGTACCTTTAGTAAATGGTTCTTCTGAAGCGTGTTCTGACGGTTATGTTATTGATATTATTGATCCTCCTACATCTGTTGAGGATATAAAGGTCTACGTTATTCACGGCATAATTCTGAAGGGTCTAAATCATTCATTTCTGGGTCGACCACAATAATATAGCGAACGAATATTATATATATATTAAAATATAAATTTAATTTATTTTGTGAAAATTCCCCAGTAATTTAATTACCTCTATACCAAATATCCTAGAATCATTTGCTCCTAGAGTTTGTTCACCCTGTATATTCGTGATAGAATCTTGTAAGTAGTGATCATGTCCCTGCTGAATAATTTCTTGCTTAGAGATGTGACATTGAGTTATCTTGTACTCGTAGCTTAGGGGTCAAAATTCAAGTACTAATCTTTAAGAAAAAATTAACATTTTCAATGCACATTTTAAATTTATTTCTGTGTTGAGGATTCCTCGCTTGTACTGCATATCGCCCTCCTATTGACTGAACAGAAAGATTTGAAAGAGACCTTATTAAGACTTATAAAATTCATACGACGAATTCCAAGCTTTGCATATGCTGATGATGCTGTCTCGTTTGCATTGGCCTCTGGTGTTAACGATGCAGTTCATAAAACCTTTCTCTTTCCAATTCCTAGTTACACTGCCCTTAATGGGGCACATTTGATCTGTAGTAGAGTTGAGAGAGCAGTGGTGGTGGGTCCTGAGTAGGGTGTGGGTCGTGAGCAGTGGTGGTGGGTCCTGAGCAGTGGTGGTGGGTCCTGAGCAGTGTGGTGGGTCCTGAGCATGGTGGTGGGTCCTGGGCAGTGGTGGTGGGTCCTGGGCAGTGGTGGTGGGTTCTGGGGAGTAGTGGTGGGTCCTGAGCAGTGGCGGTGGGTCCTGAGCGGTGGCGGTGGGTCCTGAGCAGTGGTGGTGGGTCCTGAGCAGTGGTGGTGGTCCTGAGCATTGGGGGGGCCTGAGCAGTGGTGGTGGGTCCTGGGCAGTGGTGGTGGGTCCTGAGCAGTGGTGGTGGGTCCTGAGCAGTGGTGGTGGGTCCTGAGCAGTGGTGGTGGGTCCTGAGCATTGGGGGGGGGTCCTGAGCAGTGGTGGTGGGTCCTGGGCAGTGGTGGTGGGTCCTGAGCAGTGGTGGTGGGTCTGAGCATTGGTGGTGGTCCTGTCAGTGGTGGTGGGTCCTGAGCAGTGGTGGTGGGTCCTGAGCAGTGGTGGTGGGTCCTGAGCAGTGGTGGTGGGTCCTGAGCAGTGGTGGTGGGTCCTGAGCAGTGGTGGTGGGTCCTGAGCAGTGGTGGTGGGTCCTGAGCAGTGGTGGTGGGTCCTGGGCAGTGGTGCGTGTGTACTGCGCAGTAGCTGTGCTAGTCATTCATCTCAGCTGATCCACAGAGTCCCGCGCCGGGACAAAAAAGGATGCAAACGATCTCGTCATTAATTCGGGTCATTCTGACATCTTTTGATACATTGCAACTCTGCCAGCACGCCCGGGTATGTGCGTGCATCAAATGCTCCAGCTTGCTGGACCCCTCCATCCCTGCCTCAGGCCTTGTGAACCCCCTCGCATGTTCCAGCCGTGGACCCCCTCTCATGCTCCCGCTGTGGGACCCTCTATCCTATGCTCCAGCTGGTGGACACCCTCTCATGCCCCAGCTGTGGACCCCCTCACATGCTCCAGCCGTGGGAACCTCCCTCTATCATGCCCCAGCTTGTGGCCCCCGCTCAAATGACTCCAGCTGTGGACCACCCTCAAATGCTCCAGCTGGTGGGACCCACTCACATCGCTTCCAGCTGTGTATCCCCTCTCGTCTCATGCCCCAGCTGTGGACCCCCTCACATGCCCCAGCTGGTGAACCCCCTCGCATGTTTCCAGCCGTGGACCCCGCTCACTATGCCTCCAGCTGTGGACCCCTCTATACATGCCTCCAGCTTGTGGACCCCTCCCTCACATATGCCTCCAGCTGTGGCGACCCTCTCTTTCTGCGGCTCATTCTCCATGCTGGAGGCACCCCCCTCTTCATGCTCCAGGCGTTGGACCCCCCTCAACGGCTCCCGCTAGGGAGCCTCCTCTCATGCTCAGCTGTGGAACCCCTCACATGCTCCAGCGGTGGACCCCCCTTCCACATGCTTCCCAGCTGTGGACCCCCGCACATGCTCCAGCTTGTCGGACCCCCTCCTCACATGCTCCAGCCTGTGGACCCCCTTCATCACGATGCTCCAGCTGTGGACCCTCCTCTCATGCTCTAGGCTGTGGAAACCCCTCACATGCTCCCAGCTGTGGACCCTCGCTCATGCTCCAGCTGTGGACCCTCTATACACATATGCTCCAGCTGTGGACACCACCTCACATGCATCCAGCTGTGGACCCCTCACAGGCCCTGGGCCCCTCACAGCTACCCTGTGGACCCCCTCCCTCACATGCTCCAGCTGTGGACCCCTACTCATGCTCCCAGCT
Source organism: Procambarus virginalis (assembly GCA_020271785.1). Taxonomy (NCBI): domain Eukaryota; kingdom Metazoa; phylum Arthropoda; class Malacostraca; order Decapoda; family Cambaridae; genus Procambarus; species Procambarus virginalis. The sequence continues at coordinate 36,103 of WNGS01000405.1, forward strand.
TGGGCACCCCCTCTACCACATGCCATCCAGCATCGTGGGAACCCTCATCATGCTCCAGCTGTGGGACCCCCCCTTCATCAATGTGCTCCCGCAAGCCAGTTGGACCCCCTCCTCACATGCCCCAGCTCCGTGGACCCCATCAATGCTCCAGCTGTGGAACCCCTCACAGTGCTCCAGCTGTGGACACCCCTCAATGCAGCTTGGACCCCCTCCTCTTCAATGCGTCCAGCTGTGACTCCTCCTCATGTTCTGCCTGTGGAATCACCCCTCACATGCTGCAGCTAGTGGACCCGCATCCATGCTCCGCATGGTAGACCCACTTGTTGTAACTCTTTATTAACAGAAAGTAACTCTCAACCTATAATGACCTACATCTAAGCAAGCCTCTACCCTTGCGCCCTCAGTGACACTATTACTCTCAAATATACTCTCTACTTATTGTCGAGGTCAACCTCTCCCTCCGGAACTCACAGTTCACGCGACGGCTGGAACCAATCGTATTGGCGTTTGCCTTTCCTCCACATGGAGCACTTTTCTGCGCTGTGGAGAGGGAGACAGGGGGGAACCTGCTGTCTTGGGTAACAAGCCTTCTCTCCACATCGAACTTACCCTGGTCTTGTGCCCTGGTGAGGCAACTTCAGACCGACAACCAGATCGCAACACCATAGTCTCCTGGAGACTGATGGATGGCTACCGTCTCTCAATAAGAAACACTTTAACTTCAGTGATAAGAGCCACTTCACGGGCTGGCGTTGAGTCGATCAATCCTATGCATAGAGGCCAGAACCCCCATATCCAAGCAGTGCGTAATGCTCATTTGCCTCCAGCAATTGCTACGTGACACTTGGGGAAGTAAACCAGCGGAAAACATCGCTCTACCATCCCGGGACGGTAGAGGCGAAGGTCTCCGATATCCGATGAGGCGGCCGTTCATACCCTAACCGTCCAAATGGGGGCAACATAAGTTCCTGTTAAACTACATCCAACACATCCGAACTAATGACCCAGGTAAGAAAGTGTCTTTTAATAGGTCGTATGGCTTGGCACTTTACAGTGCATAATTCTCTCTCTCTCCTTTCTGGTTCGTCACTTGTAGTTATTTCTCATTGTTCTTTGGTGATGTTATTAAACATTTAATGCATGTCAACAAACCGAAGAGAGACTCAAGAATTCTGGAACTGGCAGCCTTCTGTGTTGTTCGCTTTGGAGTGAGGAGAAATGTAACACAAGTTAAGGCAATACTAATGAAAATCTGTCTTCTCCCGAGTGTGTCTCACAGTACACTCCCACTGTTCCCAGGGGGGCGTTCACACTCTCATGTTCCCGTGGGCGTGATCACACTCCAATGTTGTCAGTGGGCGTTCACAATCCATGTTACCGGGGCGTTCACACCCCATGTTTAAACCCACAGAGAGAGAGGAGACCAGAGAGTGGGAGGGAGAGAGAGGGAGGGAGAGGGAGTGGAAGAGGGAGGGAGAGAGACGGGAGGAGAAGAGAGATGAGAGGGAGAGAAGAGGAGAGGAGAGCGACGAGAGGAGAGGAGAGAGACGAGAGGAGAGAGAGAGCGAGAGAGATGGAGAGAGCGAGGCGAAAGAGGAGAGAGCGAGGAGAGGGAGAGAGGGATAGAGAGGAGAGAGGTGAGATGAGGAGAGGATGAGAGAGAGAGCAGAGAGACCGAGAGATAGACATAGAGAGAGAGAGAGAGAGAGAGAGAGAAGAGAGAGAGAGAGAGGAGAGATGGAGAGAGAGAGAGAGAGAGAGAGAGGGGAGGAGAGAGAGAGAGAGATGAAAGTAGGAAAGAGAGAGAGAGAGAGAGAGAGAGAGGAGAGAGAGAGAGAGAGAGAGAGAGAGAGAGAGAGAGAGATGAGGAGTAGAGAGATGAGGAGAGATTGAGGAGATGGAGAGAGAGCGAGGAGAGACCCGAGAGGGAGAGGAGAGAGGAGAGAGAGAGAGAGAGGAGAGAGACAGAGGCGAGGGGAGGGGCTTGCCCTATGCTCAGATGTTTCTCGATCTTATCGGTAGCAACTTGTACGATCTCGTATTTAATATATTGCATTAGAATTTGCTCCATTACAACTCCATGTAACGCGTTCCCCACCGCGGGGATACCTTCAAACACTCAACATTATTTAAGGAATATGAAGCTCTCTTAGTGGAACGTAGGACATCATTTTAGAGATCTACGCGGTTGGCTTAAAAGCACACTGTCCTCGCTTTCCCTTGCAGGTCGGGGTTCGAATACCCGATGATAAAAATTGTTGGGCCCGAG
>WNGS01000405.1:46602-62426 GCA_020271785.1 Procambarus virginalis
CCACACACCACCAACACCAATGCTCTTTGGCTCCAAGAAGCCAAGCTCAACCCCGCAAGCACAAATAGGTTGAGTACCACACAACACACACACACCGCGCGTATGTGTAGGTAGATGAGTACACCTGTGTGTGTGGTGTGTGTAGGTGATATAACCACAACCCTCCCACCCCCCTATACCCCTCACCCCCCCCCCCACACAACCACAATAATAATCAAACAATCCTCCACAAACATACTTCTTGCGACTACCAGGAAAGATAGTACCAATATGTACTTATTAACCACCATAAAGTTCACTTTGTACTTTTTAATTACATAAGAGTCAAATATGACTTAAAAAGGGCAAGCGCAAACAATCCTAGGCCTTAAGGTAGCGGGTATTAGGCCTAGGATTGCCCAGAAGTGGTTGGGCTAGGCCTTGTGTATCTGTAATACACAAGGTCCACTTTCCTGTGGTCATCACGACATATTGGTACTTACTACTAAATAGTTACTACAGGTACTTATATTTTATGAGGATGGGCTGCAGACATGAGGGTGGAGGGAGGGGAGAGTGAGTGGAAGTACTCATTGCCATGAATGAGGGGAGTGGAAGCCGGGGGGAGGAGAGTGGAAAAGTACTCCTGCCATGAAATGGAGGGAGTGAGGCCGGGGGGGGGGGGAGAGTGGAAGTACTCATTGCCATGAATGAGGGGGAGTGAGGCCGGGGGGGGATGAGAGTGGAAGTACTCATTGCCATGATATGAGGGAGTGAGGGCCGGGGGGGGGGGAGAGTGGACGTACTCATTGCCATGAATGGGATGGGGAGGTGAGGCCGGGGGGGGGAGAGTGGAAGTACTCATTGCCATGAATGAGGAGTGAGTGGCTCCGGGGTTTGGGGGCGAAGAGTGGAAGTACTCATCCACCATGAATGACGGGAGTAAGGCCGGGTGAGGAGAGTGGAAAGATCCCCATGGAAGGAGTGGGGGGGAGGAAGTAACTCATCACCATGAATGGAGGGAGTGAGGCCGGGGGCGGGGCGAGAGTGGAAGTACTCATCACCATGAATGAGGGAGTGAGGCCGGGGGGAGGGAGAGTGGAAGTTATCCATCACCATTGAATTGAGGAGTGAGGGGTGAGAGTGAACTACATGAATGAGGGTGAGGCGGGGGAGAGCTGGAAGGTTATCATCACCATGAATGAGTGGAGTGAGGGCCGGGCTTGCCGTAGTAACAGGACGCGGTTCCACTCCCTCCATTTCAATGGTTGATGAGTCCTTCCACCTCTCCCCACCCCGGGCCTCACACTCTACCTCAATTTAATGGTGATGAGTACTTCCACTCTCCCCCCCCCGGCCTCCACTCCCTTCATTCATGGTGATGAGTCCTTCCACTCTCCTCCCCCCGGCCTTACTCCCTCATTCATGGTGATGAGTACTTCCACTCTCTCCCCCCCCCCCGGGCAGCTACTCCCTCATTCATGGTGATGAGTACTTCCACTCTCCTCCCCCCGGCCTTACTCCCTCATTCATGGCTGATGAGTACTTCCAACTCTCCCCCCCCCCACCCTCTTCCGACCTCCCCCCCAAGTCGTCGTTTCTCATTTTCCTGCCTGCCCTCATCCCCCCCCCGGCCTCACTCCCTTAATTCATTGGCCAATGAGTACTTCCCACTTCTTCCCCCCCCCCCCGGCCTTCAACTTCCCTCACTTCATGGCAATGAGTTACTTTCCACTCTCTCCCCCCCGGGGCCTTCTACTTCCCTCTTTCATCGGCAATGCGTACTTCCACTCTCCCCCCACCGGCCTCCCACTCCCTCATTCATTTGGCAATGAGTACATTCCACTCTCCTCACCCCGGCCCTCCACACCACTCATTCATGGCAATGAGTACTTCCACTCACTCTCACCTCCCCTTCCACCCTCATGTCTCGCAGACCCATCATTTCATAAATATTTCAGTACCCTGTAGTTAACTATTAGTAGTAAAGTACCACACTATTGTCCGTGATGGACCACAGGAAAGTGGACCTTGTGTATTACAGATACACAAGGCCTAGCCCAACCACTTCTGGCAATCCTAGGCCTAATACACGCTCCCTTAAGGCACTTAGGATGTTTGCCGCTTGTGCCCTTTTTAAAGTCATTATTGTTTGGGACCTCTTTATGTCAGGTTTAAAAAGTACAAAGTGAACTTTATGGTGGTTTAATACAGTACCATATTGGTACTATCTTCCTGGTTAGTCGCAATAAGTTACTTTTGTGTAGGATGATTGGTTTGTTGCATTATTATTGTGTGTTTGTGTGGGGGGGGGGGTTGAGGGGTAAGCGAGGACGGGAAGGTGTGGTTGTGTATGTTATTTCACCTTACACACCCACCACAACAACACACATGGTGTATCTCATTTACCTTACATCATACAGCCGATGCGGCGTGGTGTGTGGGTTGTGTGTGTTTGTGTATACCACCTATTTGTGCTTTGCGGGGGTTGAGCTTTGGCTTCTTTGAGCCAAAGGCATTGGTGGTGTGTGTGTGTGGTGTGTGTGGTGTGTGTGTGCTCGTGACACTGACCTATGTTTGGTAACTCCCCTATTTGTGCTTGCAGGATCGAGCATTGACTCTTGGATCCCGCCTTTCCAGCCACCGGTTGTTTACAGCAATGACTCCTGTCCATTTCCCTATCATACTATTTAAAATATGAATGTATTTGCTTCCACACACCTGTTCCCCAAGTGCATTCCATTTTTCCCACTACTCTCACGCTAAAGAGAAAACTTCCTAACACTCTGTGACTCACTGGTTCCAGTTTCCACCCATGTCCCCTCGTTCTGGTTTTATTCTGTGGTGAACATTTCTCTATTTCCTCTTTGTCAATTCCCCTAGATTTTATATGTCCCTATCATATCTCCTGTCTCCCTCTTTTCTCTAGTGTCGTAAGGTTCAGTTCCTTCAGACGCTCTTCATATCCATCCCTCGTAACTCTGGGACAACCTCGTCGCAACCTCTGAACCTTTCCAGTTTCCTTATGTGTTTCTTCAGGTGGGGCTCCACGATGGTCGCGGCATACTTTAAGACGGGTCTCACGTAGGCAGTGTAAAGCGCCTAAAAGCCTCTTCATTTAGGTTTCTGAATGAAGTTCAACTTTCGCCCAGTGTAGAGTACGCTGCGTAGTTATCCTATTTATATGTGCCTCAGGATAGATTATTAGGTGTCACATCCACTCCCAGATCTCTTTCTCGAATCGTTACAGGTAGGCTGTTCCCCTTCATTGTGTACTGTCCCTTTGGTCTCCTATCACCTGATCCAATTTCCATAACTTTACATTTTCTGGTGTTAAACTCCAGTAGCCATTTCCCTGACCATCTCTGCAACCTGTTTAGGTCTCTTGGAGGATCCTACAATCCTCGTCTGTCACAACTCTTCTCATATATTTTGCGTCATCCGCAAACATTGACATGTATGATTCCACTCCTGTAAACATGTCATTTACGTAAATTAGAAAGAGGATTGGTCCCAGCACCGATCCTTGAGGGTACTCCACTTGTTACTGTTCGCCAGTCCGACTCTCCCCCCTTACCTTACTCCCTCTGGTCCTTCCTGTTAGGTAGTTCTTCACCCATTTCTAGGGCCTTTCCGCTTACTCCTGCCTGCCTCTCAAGTTTGTATAGCAGTCTCATGTGGGTACTGTATCAAAGGCCTTTTGGCAAGTCAAATATATGCAGTCTGCCCAGCCTTCTTTGTCCATGCCTTATCCTTGTTACTTTCATAGAATTCTAAAAGGTTTGTTAGGCATGATTTACTTGTCCAGAAACCATTGTTGGTGCTTGTTTACAAACCCAATGCTCTCCAGGTGCTCAACAAGTTTAGCCTAATTATTCTTTCAAGTATTTTGCAGGGGATGCTTGTCAATGATACGGGTCTGTAGTTGAGTGCCTCCTCCCTATCACTTGTCGTGAAAATCGAGTACGAACATTTGCATCCTTCCAAGGCGTTTCTTTCTATTTGCCTGTGTGTTTTGTGGTGTGTAGGGTTTTACTCCACCTACACTCTTTACCATCACTACACACCACAAACAACACACCACAACACACTACACACCCACCACCACGTAGAAGGCACAATAGGGCTCAGGAAGGAATTCTGTAAACTGCTTGAATGGGACGGTTGAGAGCGCGGGGGACCAAAGAGCCAGAAGCTCAACCCCCGCAAAAACCACCAACTCGGATGAGTACACCACACCACACACACACACACACACACCACACACACACACCACACCACACCAACAAACACAACACACCACAACACACACACACACACAACACCACACAACACACACCACCACACCCAACACACAACCACAACACACCACACACACGCAACGCAAGAAGAGGAGGGCTGGGCGGACTTGCACCTTTTTCTGGATTGGTCGGAAGAAAGCCTTTTGACCAACAGTTAACGCAAAGAGAGGCGGTGGTTTTGCATAGGCTGGAGAGGATCAGGCAGGTTGTAGGATGGTTAAGGTGCTCCAGTGGATTTAGGGTAGTGACCTAAGTCCAACTATGAAGCAGAGATTTACGGTGAAGGGGTGAGACCTCAGAATGGCCGTGAAGGTCACCAGTGGGAGGTCCCACCAGGGTTCTGTACTCGGTCCTATCCTTTGTTTCAATATATATGTAACTTGTCTGCACGGGGGTTATCACGATTTCATTTCTCTCCAATGTTTGCGGACGATTTTGCCAACAATTATGATAATGATTAAAACAGAAGAAGTCTGTTTGAGTCTTCAAGAAGAACTAGACAGCTGACGGAAGGTTCGAACAAATGGTTGTTAGAGTTTTTACCCAAACCTAAATGTTATGTAATGAAGGTAGGTGTAGGGTGCAGGACGGGCCAGAATACCGGTCAAGGTGTATCAATCTCGGAGTAGAAAACTTCGTCAGGGAATCAGAGAACGCGAACAAGATCTTGGGGTTTTATACTCCCGCCAGAACTGGTCTCCTGCAGCACATATGCAAGCGGATAACATCAAGGCGGCATATGGCCAGGTTTGGGCCAAATTACGAACGGCATTCAGAAACCTTGTGTAAGGAATCATTAATAAACTTGTAGTTTACTACATATGTCAGGGACCAATCCTGGCGTATGCAGGACGCCCAGCATGTGGTTCCATATTCTAGTCAAGGCATAGACCTAACTAAACTGCAAAAGGTTCAAGGGTTTGCCACCCGACTAGTAACCGAGCTGAGAGGTATTAGCAACGAGGAGAGACTACGGGGAATTAAACCTCACTTCGCTGGAAGACAAGAAGAGTTGGGGGGACATGATCCCCACACACTGTTAAGCTTCTGAAGGGAATTGATAGGGTTAGATAAAGACAGGATATTTACACAAGAATATTTTCATATTGTTCGTCATGTTGGGGGCAAGTGACTAGCATTTTCTCTAGACACCAGAGTAAATATAAAGTCATTACTAAGCTTCAGGTTATCTGTTACCCACATTTCTCAAGTCCATCAATACCTTAATGCACTAAGTATTTACAAATGCTGAAATCAACATGAACGAGAAGAACAATTTCATAAGCACTGAATTCGTGATGGGTGGTGTATAGGGGTCAATCCTGACCTTCCAATCACACTTCTTATCAAGTCACACGTAATCGTGGATGGATAAGGTAACTGCCATGAGAGAGCACCAAGATATCATAACGGCTATATAGTACATTGGCAATCATCAAGTGTATTAATATGCTATCTGTAAGCTTCTCGCTTCCAATTTTAGACAGACACACATAAAACCTATTTTTATTGATAAAGACATAAGCCACAGTTGCACGTGTCAACGAGTCAAAACTCTCGCAACGGGGTTACGAAAACAAGAGCTTGGGGAATGACAGAGGTAGAGAAAAAGAGATGTTACTATCAATGTCAATAGATCACCAGAAGATGAGTGAATGTTGAGAGAAACAGACTAACCCTTGAGACGTTAGAAAGCATTTTTTCATATGGTAAAAAGACGATTGAGTTAAATGATCAAGAAGTAATCATTATTCGTAATTTACAAGCAGATTGCTCAGGAGTTAAGGACGTAGACAACCGATTGATATGCAGAGAAATAGTTGAGTACAAATATATTAATAACCACACACACACACACACACACACACACACACCACACACCACACACACACACACACACCACACACACACACACACAAACACACACACACACACCACACACACACACACACACACACACACACACACACACACACACACATACACACACAATGTCCAAAGATGGTGCACACATTTCTTGTAACCGAGAGACTACCAGAAAGACTGACTCCAGACTGACAGGAAAACTGACTCCAGGCTGGCAGGAAGACTGACTTTAGACTGCCAGGAAGACTGACTCTAGACTGGCAGGAAGACTGACTCAAAACTGTCAGGAAGACTGACTCCAGACTGACAGATAGACTGACTAGAGATTGCCAAGACGACTGACTTCAGACTGGCAGGAAGACTGACTCCAGACTGCCAGGAAGACTGACTCGAGGAACTGAGCCTCAGTCTAGCCTGCCGGACCACAGGAATCTAGAGTGATAGGTTAATTAAAACAATAAGAAAGTACATAGGCTTATATAGGACTCTGGTTATATAGGACTCTGGTTATATAGGATTCTGAGGGTATATTACGAGTGAATAGATGAGAGTGAAGGAACTAAGTAAGACTCACAAGACTGGTTGAGGCAGTAAACAATATTTAAGAAAAAATATTAAATTGAACGAGCAGATATGGGAACATACATTTGTGCTTCAGAGATGTAGTACATGTAGTTCATCTCGATGAACCTATACAGCCTTAAGGTAGCCAAGAGCATGAGGTACATGAAAATACAGTTGTACCTCATACATATCTTACAAGGCAGACATGACGTACAACAAGGTGATTAAGAGTCACTGCATCCAACTACCGGAAGGTTGAGTGCCGGACACAAGAGCTAAAGCTTGGCTGTAAGAACGCTATTAGATAATCACACCTACATTATTAACCCGAAAGAAGCCAACGAGCTCATCTTACCTCCCTGATGAGCCGGGAATGACGTCATGAACAACGGTGCTTAGTGTCGTGAAATATACTAATTTAGAAAAATATAATTATATTATATATATAATATAATTATATGTGTTGTAGAGAAACCCTCACACTGCGATGGCTGAGCTTAGTAAAGTTCCCACCGTGGAACATGCGTACATAATGCAACGGTCTATTTAATTTCCACTGGATACTGAAGCGAGCGACATGGAAGGAAATGCAGAATAAATCCTAATCTGCAAGCGTAAGAAATGTTTCCGGAAACAATTAGACGCGTCACTGCAAGAAGTGCCGAACCAACCCGGGTTGTGATCGTGGGTGTGCGGGCCGCTCCAAGCAACAGCCTGCTGGACCAAGTTATCACAGTCAAGCTTGACTCAATGCCAGGCTGCGGGGAATCAAAGGGACTCCTAGAACCAACTCCAGGTATACCCCAGGTACAATGTAACTCGCAAACCTCACTAACCATTACAAGAGAAACCACTTCGGTTCAGTTTTATGCTGAACATAATACAATTCCACCAACAAATATTTCCTCAATTCCATCAAGTTTTGTTTCCGATACGTTCATATACACGCACTTAGTGGAGGATGGCCCGGGCGTCTCCGGCCCCAGGCGATGACCAGAAACTTGCACAGGCAAACCGGGGAAAAAAGGGGTTTAGGAGCAGTCCAGAAGAGGGACCCCACAAGAGGGACCCCACAAGAGGGACCCCACAAGAGGGACCCCACAAGAGGGACCCCACAAGAGGGACCCCACAAGAGGGACCCCACAAGAGGGACCCCAAAACAGGGACCCCACATGAGGGACCCCACAAGAGGGACCCCACAAGAGAGACCCCGCAGTAGCTCAGTCGCTTAAAGCAGCGTCTGGGATGCTCTCGGACGTAGGTTCGAATCCTCGTCAAGGCCCTTGTGGATTTGTTTATATGATACATCACGCTATTGTGATTTCTGTGTGCAATAACACACCTGAACAATACAATAATACCCTCCTGCATAATACAATAACACACCTATACATTACAATAACACACCTGCATAATACAACAACACACCTGTACAATACAATAACACCCCTCAATCATACAATAACACACCTGTACAATACAATAACACACTTGTACAATACAATAACACACCTGCACAATGCAGTAACACCCTTGCATAATACAATAACACACCTGTACAATACAATAACACACACCTGTGCAATACAATAACACACCTGCATAACGAACTACGCGAATAGAACAAGTTATGATATTTGTGAGTTGACGTGACTTGGAGACTCTCCAGAGAACATAACGAACGTCTTAGTGGATCATTCACGAGTGATGAGTTTCAGTCTTGTTCGTCCGAAAATAAATGAATATGGGCTATGTGACAAGAAACTAAATTCCTTAGAGAGTTAATACAGTGCAATATAAGAAAACTACAACAAATACAACAGATACAACAACAGTAGCAAGTCGATGAGTCACAATGACGTTGTTGAAGATATAATGATCAAACTATGTTTAATTTACACCTTTTCTTCATCATTCTTGTTTCTTGTTTCTTATTTCCTTCTTATCTTTCCTTTAAATTATTTTATTCTCTAATTCTTCACCTTTCTTTTATTCTTAGTTTTTTCATTTTCTTATCATTCACCTTATTCTTGCCTCTCATTTTGTTCTTAGCTTTTCCTTTCTCTATCATCATTCTCTCATCTCACTTTCTTGCCTTATTACTAATAAAAATATAATTCTTAAGATCAAAATATTTAATAAGTGAAATAAAATTCGACTCAAATTCCTTATTTCTTCATCTTTATTGGTTCAATTGTGTGCTGGCCACGTAGGTCCTCTTACATGCTCCAGCTGTGGACCTCCTCTCATGCTCCAGCTGTGGACCCCTCTCATGCTCCAGCTGTGGACCCCCTCTCATGCTCTAGCTGTGGACCCCCTCACATGCTCCAGCGTTGGACCCTCTCTCATGCTCTAGCTGTGGACCCCCTCTCATGCTCCAGCTGTGGACCCCTCTCATGCTCCAGCTGTGGACCCCCTCTCATGCTCTAGCTGTGGACCCCCTCACATGCTCCAGCGTTGGACCCTCTCTCATGCTCCAGCTGTGGACCCCTCTCAAGCTCCAGCTGTGGACCCCCTCTCATGCTCTAGCTGTGGACCCCCTCACATGCTCCAGCGTTGGACCCTCTCTCATGCTCCAGCTGTGGACCCCTCTCATGCTCCAGCTGTGGACCCCCTCTCATGCTCTAGCTGTGGACCCCCTCACATGCTCCAGCGTTGGACCCTCTCTCATGCTCCAGCTGTGGACCCCTCTCAAGCTCCAGCTGTGGACCCCCTCTCATGCTCTAGCTGTGGACCCCCTCACATGCTCCAGCGTTGGACCCTCTCTCATGCTCCAGCTGTGGACCCCTCTCATGCTCCAGCTGTGGACCCCCTCTCATGCTCTAGCTGTGGACCCCCTCACATGTTCCAGCTGTGGACCCTCTATCATGCTCCAGCTGTGGACCCCCTCTCATGCTCCAGCAGTAGACCCTCTATCATGCTCCAGCTGTGGACCCCCTCAAATGCTCCAGCTGTGGACCCCCTCACATGCTCCAGCTGTGAACCCCCTCGCATGTTCCAGCCGTGGACCCCCTCTCATGCTCCAGCTGTGGACCCTCTATCATGCTCCAGCTGTGGACTCCCTCACATGCTCCAGCTGTGGACCCTCTCTCATGCTCCAGCTGTGGACCCCCTCTCATGCTCCAGCTGTGGACCCCCTCACATGCTCCAGCTGTGGACCCCCTCACATGTTCCAGCTGTGGACCCTCTCTCATGCTCCATCTGTGGACCCCCTCTCATGCTCCAGCTGTGGACCCCCTCACATGCTCCAGCTGTGGACCTCCTCTCATGCTCTAGCTGTGGAACCCCTCACATGCTCCAGCTGTGGACCCTCTCTCATGCTCCAGCTGTGGACTCCCTCTCATGCTCCAGCTGTGGACCCCCTCACATGGTCCAGCTGTGGACCCCCTCACATGCTCCAGCTGTGGACCCCCTCTCATGCTCTAGCTGTGGACCCCCTCACATGCTCCAGCTGGGGACCCCCTCACATGCTCCAGCTGTGGACCCCCTCACATGCTCCAGCTGTGGACCCCCTCTCATGCTCCAGCTGTGGACCCCCTCACATGCTCCAGCTGTGGACCCCTCACATGCTCCAGCTGTGGACCCTCTCTCATGCTCCAGCTGTGGACCCCCTCACATGTTCCAGCTGTGGACCCTCTATCATGCTCCAGCTGTGGACCCCCTCACATGCTCCAGCTGTGGACCCCCTCACATGCTCCAGCTGTGGACCCCCTCACATGCTCCAGCTGTGGACCCTCTCTCATGCTCCAGCTGTGGACCCCCTCTCGTGCTCCAGCTGTGGACCCCCTCACATGCTCCAGCAGTAGACCCTCTATCATGCTCCAGCTGTGGACCCCCTCTCATGCTCCAGCTGTGGACCCCCCTCTCATGCTCCAGCTGTGGACCCCCTCACATGCTCCAGCTGTGGACCCCCTCTCATGCTCCAGCTGTGGACCCCCTCTCATGCTCCAGCTGTGGACCCCCTCTCATGCTCCAGCTGTGGACCCCCTCACATGCTCCAGCAGTAGACCCTCTCTCATGCTCCAGCTGTGGACCCCCTCTCATGCTCCAGCTGTGGACCCCCTCACATGCTCCAGCTGTGGACCCCCTCACATGCTCCAGCTGTGGACCCCCTCTCATGCTCCAGCTGTGGACCCCCTCACATGCTCCAGCTGTGGACCCCCTCACATGCTCCAGCTGTGGACCCCCTCTCATGCTCCAGCTGTGGACCCCCTCACATGCTCCAGCTGTGGACCCCCTCTCATGCTCCAGCAGTAGACCCTCTATCATGCTCCAGCTGTGGACCCCCTCAAATGCTCCAGCTGTGGACCCCCTCACATGCTCCAGCTGTGAACCCCCTCGCATGTTCCAGCCGTGGACCCCTCTCATGCTCCAGCTGTGGACCCTCTATCATGCTCCAGCTGTGGACCCCCTCACATGCTCCAGCTGTGGACCCCCTCACATGCTCCAGCTGTGGACCCCCTCTCATGCTCCAGCTGTGGACCCCCTCAAATGCTCCAGCTGTGGACCCCCTCAAATGCTCCAGCTGTGGACCCCCTCACATGCTCCAGCTGTGGACCCTCTCTCATGCTCCAGCTGTGGACCCCCTCACATGCTCCAGCTGTGAACCCCCTCGCATGTTCCAGCCGTGGACCCCCTCACATGCTCCAGCTGTGGACCCTCTATCATGCTCCAGCTGTGGACCCCCTCACATGCTCCAGCTGTGGACCCTCTCTCATGCTCCAGCTGTGGACCCCCTCTCATGCTCCAGCTGTGGACCCCCTCACATGCTCCAGCTGTGGACCTCCTCTCATGCTCTAGCTGTGGAACCCCTCACATGCTCCAGCTGTGGACCCCCTCACATGCTCCAGCTGTGGACCCCCTCACATGCTCCAGCTGTGGACCCTCTCTCATGCTCCAGCTGTGGACCCCCTCACATGCTCCAGCTGTGGACCTCCTCTCATGCTCTAGCTGTGGAACCCCTCACATGCTCCAGCTGTGGACCCTCTCTCATGCTCCAGCTGTGGACCCTCTATCATGCTCCAGCTGTGGACCACCTCACATGCTCCAGCTGTGGACCCCCTCACATGCTCCAGCTGTGGACCCCCTCACATGCTCCAGCTGTGGACCCCCTCTCATGCTCCAGCTGTGGACCCCCTCTCATGCTCCAGCTGTGGACCCCCTCACATGCTCCAGCTGTGGACCCTCTCATGCTCCAGCTGTGGACCCCCTCTCATGCTCCAGCTGTGGACCCCCTCACATGCTCCAGCTGTGGAAACCCCTCACATGCTCCAGCTGTGGAACCCCTCACATGCTCCAGCTGTGGACCCTCTCTCATGCTCCAGCTGTGGACCTCCTCTCATGCTCTAGCTGTGGAACCCCTCACATGCTCCAGCTGTGGACCTCCTCTCATGCTCCAGCTGGTATAACATTGTATAACTTTACTTAACAGAAAGTAAACTCTCACCTATAATGACCTACATCTCAGCAGCCTCTACCTTCGCCCTCATTGACACTAATTACTCTCAATTACTCTCTAATTATTCGAGGTCAACTCCGGAACTCACAGTTCACGCGACGGCTGGAACCAATCGTATTGGCGTTTGCCTTTCATTGGAGACTTTCGGCGCTGTGGAGAGGGAGAGGGGGACCTGCTGCTTGGGTAACAGCTTCTCCACATCAACTTACCCTGGTCTTGTGCCCTGGCGAGGCCACTCCGGACCAACAACCAGAGCGCAACATCACAGTCTCCTGAGACTGATGGATGACTACGTCTCTCAATAATTAACTTTACCTGCAGTGAAAGATGCCACTTCACTGCTGGGTGAGGAGATCTAAAATAGTCTAATAGGGGGTACAGGTGTTGTGTTAGTTGTCTCTTCAGAGGTTGCATGGCGTTTCACCTTCTTTCTTATGATGTCTTCAACGAAACCATTGGAGTTTAGTCAACAACGGCTTCTCCAATGGTTTTCAGGTTTACAGGTTATAGTTGTGTGTGTGTAAACTAAAGTCTTTGAAAATGTAATAAGTTATTACGAAACGCGCGTTCAAGTGTCGCGTCAGACTAGAAGTAAAAAAAAATGAATTTTGGAGAATTGATTTTTATATTACCATCGACAGTGAAAAGAAACAAGAAATATTGAGAAAATTCGTGTTAGAATTATTAATCTTACTTTTTCGGTACATATTTAATAATATATATATATATATATATATATATATATATATATATATATATATATATATATATATATATATATATATATATATATATATATATATATATGAGTGTGTGTGTGTGTGTGTGTGTGTGTTTTATCTTTCTCTCTTTCCCTATTCTCTACCTTCCAGTTCTCCTTTCCACTCTGCCCTCTCCACCTTTCCACCCTCTTCCCCACCACCTTCCATAGCATCTCCCTTCTTACCTCTCCACCCCTCTCCTCTGCCGCACAACATCTCTCTCCCCTCTCTCTCACTTCTCTCACCCCTGTCTCTCTCAGAAAATGTAAAAATACGAAAAAGTACTAAAAAATTCTATGTAAACAAATCCCCGATATCGGACTATGAAAATAACTGTGTCGCTATAAATGCCGAAATTTCTTAAAAGATGATTTTTTGTTTAAATCCCGACTAGGTATGGCCATACAATTTTAAACAATTCTGGGTAATTATATTTTATTGCTATTAATAAAATAATAATTGTACTTAAGCCAATTATGTAACAAAATTTGGCCCCAAAATCAGATAAATGATTTTCTAATCAAATATACAGTCCACAGGTTAAATATACAAAATAATTAGAGCACATACGAAATTATTAATTGAAGTGTAGTAACAATACAAATAATTCTTTGGTAAAAGAAATTCAAAATAATTTTGGCAAAATGAGGAACGAGGCGTGAGTGACAGAGCAGGTGTGTGAGTGACGGAGCAGGTGTGTGGGTGACAGAGCAGGTGTGTGAGTGACAGAGCAGGTGTGTGAGTGACGGAGCAGGTGTGTGAGTGACAGAGCAGGTGTGTAAGTGACAGAGCAGGTGTGTGAGTGACAGAGCAGGTGTGTGAGTGACAGAGCGGGTGTGTGAGTGACAGAGCAAGTGTGTGAGTGACTGAGCAGGTGTGTGAGTGACTGAGCAGGTGTGTGAGTGACGGAGCAGGTGTGTGAGTGACAGAGCAGGTGTGTGAGTGACAGAGCAGGTGTGTGAGTGACAGAGGAGATGTGTGAGTGACGAAGCAGGTGTGTGAGTGACTGAGCAGGTGTGTGAGTGACAGAGCAGGTGTGTGAGTGACAGAGGAGATGTGTGAGTGACGAAGCAGGTGTGTGAGTGACTGAGCAGGTGTGTGAGTGACAGAGCAGGTGTTTGAGTTACGGACCAGGTGTGTGAGTGACATAGCAGGTGTGTGAGGCTCACTAATGAATATCACCTGAGCAAGACGGACTCTGACAGTCTTATATAAATATTTTCCAACAATTTTTTTTACGTCGTATTGATATGAAGTGTGAAATTTTCCATTAAAATATTTTGGGGAAGTGTGTTCATATATATATATATATATATATATATATATATATATATATATATATATATATATATATATATATATATATATATATATATATATATATATATATATATATATATATATATATATATATATATATATATATATATATATATATAATTTAGAGAGTCAGTTATTAATGGCTGTTTTTTACGGATTTTTTTTTGTCCTGCTATGCCTTTGATATGCTGAGAGACGGGTGTATATCAAAGGACATTTAGTGGTTAACAGTTCGTGGTTTACGGTGAGGTGGTTAATTATGACACTGGTGATGTGAGAGGTTAGTGTAGCGTAGAGTATGTATGTCTGTGTTTGTTGAGGCGTTACAGGCCAGTGTGACTGTCCTGGCAGCTGTAACACTCACTCTCTGCTTCCTCACACACTCTCTGCTTCCTCACACACTCTCTGCTTCCTCACACACTCTGTTTCCTCACACACTCTCTGCTTCCTCACACACTCTCTGCTTCCTCACACACTCTGCATGCTTCCTCACACACTCTGCATGCTTCCTCACACACTCTCTGCTTCCTCACACACTCTCTGTTTCCTCACACTCTCTCTGCTTCCTCACACACTCTCTGCTTCCTCACACACTCTCTGCTTCCTCACACACTCTCTGTTTCCTCACACTCTCTCTGCTTCCTCACACACTCTCTGCTTCCTCACACACTCTCTGCTTCCTCACACACTCTCTGCTTCCTCACACACTCTCTGTTTCCTCACACTCTCTCTGCTTCCTCACACACTCTCTGCTTCCTCACACACTCTCTGCTTCCTCACACACTCTCTGCTTCCTCACACACTCTCTGCTTCCTCACACACTCTCTGCTTCCTCACACACTCTCTGCTTCCTCACACACTCTCTGCTTCCTCACACACTCTCTGCTTCCTCACACATTCTCTGCTTCCTCACACACTCTCTGCTTCCTCACACACTCTCTGCTTCCTCACACACTCTCTGCTTCCTCACACACTCTGCATCCTCACACACTGTCTGCTTCCTCACACACACTCTGCATCCTCACACACTCTCTGCTTCCTCACACACTCTGCATCCTCACACACTCTCTGCTTCCATACACACACTCTGCTTCCTCACACACTCTCTGCTTCCTCACACACTCTGCTTCCTCACACACACTCTGCCTGCTTCCTTACACACACTCTGTCTGCTTCCTCACACACACTCTGCTTCCTCACACACTCTGCATGCTTCCTCACACACTCTGCATGCTTCCTCACACACTCTCTGCTTCCTCACACACTCTGCTTCCTCACACACTCTGCTTCCTCACATACTCTGGACTTCCTCACACACTCTGCTTCCTCACACACTCTGGACTTCCTCACACACTCTGCTTCCTCACACACTCTGGACTTCCTCACACACTCTGCTTCCTCACACACTCTGGACTTCCTCACACACACTCTGCATCCTCACACACTCTGCTTCCTCACACACTCTGCTTCCTCACACACTCTGCTTCCTCACACACTCTGGACTTCCTCACACACTCTCTGCTTCCTCACACACTCTGCATCCTCACACACTCTCTGCATCCTCACACACTCTCT
>WNGS01000406.1:0-14026 GCA_020271785.1 Procambarus virginalis
TTTTTTTTTTTTTTTTTTTTTTTTTTTTTTACATGCAAACATGCAAATTAAATACAATAAAAAACAAGGAGAGACACAGTACAAACCAAAGAGAACAAAAAAAAAAAACCATCAGCCAGAAGGGCCGACAGCAACAACAACAAATTACAAAACTCAAAAAGGTATTGAAAATACAGGACAAAGGGTAAACACATGCAGTACAAAGGTATAAACAAATGCAGTAAAAGGATAAACAAATGCAAAAAACAAAAACACAGGCGCATATCAAACAGTACAAAACCATCGGTACACAACAAACAAACCAAACACCGGCCTGAAGGACCGATACCCAAAATACACAAGACCTCAATACACAAAGTAAGCAGAGGAGAACAAGAAAAAATAAACATAAGAAATTAATAACAGAGATCGAACATCATAGCCAGAAGGGCACATAATACAACAAAATAAAGAAACATAGTTCATGAAAAGGCAGAGCTAAAGTACAGGGACATGTAGAAAACATCGGCCTGAAGGGCACACAATATACATCACATAACAGACCAAAGTCCAAGACATACCCGATATACACAGCAAGCACACAGACTATCAGGACTGCGCATACTTTTCCGGCCACTCTGCAGCCGGGAAAAGAGTACAATACGCCTCCCACATCGCCAGAATTTGTCCGTAAGAGGGGGACGAAGGGTCGTCCGAGGATCGGGCATCGAAATCGGCACACCCTCAACAAATACCCGATACCCTGGAACCCAGACAGTCGTGGGGCACCACGGAAGAGGCTCCACCCGTTCATGAAAGCTAATAGCTACAGGGTTGGTCTTCGAATGATACGCACGCCGTTGGCCAAGATGAACGGGAAAGGCTGCTCCTCCTCGGCGCAGGCAACGGGCAGCGCACTTGTAACCTCGGCAGCCCCACAGGGCTTCGCATCAACCACCGGACGGGACACCTGCACGGGCTCCTCTCTCCGAACATCCCTTTTCAGACTAACACTAGGTCCCGACCTGCACCAGCACCCCCCTCACCAACATCTGGAGGTGCAACTACCCCCCACTGCGGGGAACTGCCAACAGAAGCCACAGGAGGCGAATCATACACACAATCCTTGGCATCAGCAGGTACATGGACGTCAGCGTCCACCACCTCAACTCCCGAGAACCCATCAGCGTCCGAATCCTCCACAGCAGCCCATGCAGTAGACGAACGCCTGGACCGCTTGGGCACCGGGCGCACATCTTCGGAGCCTGAAGCGGACCCAGACCCACGGGCATCACAAGCCGCGCGTACCAATGCCCGTCTCATGACTGCAGCAGCCTCAACCGCAGGGGAACCGGACCACACACAACCGGGGACCCCACAGCCACTTCAGCACCCAGCACCGCCGGTAGCCGAGGCGATGAGGCAGGGCCAGGCGCAGCATCTGAAGACAAGGAAACAGGCGAGGAGGAGGGCACAGCATCCAGGCCCACCGGAGCAGCATGGACAGGATCAGGAGGAGTCACCGACAGCCTCGCAACAGCCTGAGGAAGGCCGGCGACATCCGGGGAAACGTCAGTGGACGACGGGGGTGCCGCAACAACGAGCTGGACGGTCTCCGCATCCCCGGAGTCCTCGTCCAGGGGAAGCGGAGGGAAATCTTCTTCCCTAAAGAGGTTGACAGGGGCAACCGGAGCCGCCTCGCACCGGCAGCCTGATGCCCCATCAAGCCACACCGGAACAGGTCCGAGGCTGTCGGGCATAGTACACCCGTATGTAGCACCCCAGAAGCCGGACCGAAGATGGAATATCCGACCGCAGGCGCATCCCCAAGGTACGAATGTTCGTCCGCCTCCCGGCATATCTCCCAGAGGATATCGTGTTGACCCTCACACTGATGACTGGCCCAAAGCGCTGGAAGTAGTAACGCCTTAGAAGATCCTCGGGAAACTCCAGGGGTGCCCCATGCACACTGACATAGGTCAGCGCACCACTCGGTCTGATATGGAGACTGAGCCGGCACCCCCGGCAACGACAACGAGCGTCCCTCGTAGCGACTGAGGAAGTCACGGTACACCTCCTCCGTCGCCAGCTTGATGACAACACGATGAGCAGTCACCAGCTCAATTCCGTCGACGTCGAGCACAGGGACATGAAGCATGTCGCACAGCACCACTGCTACATCTGGATAACCAGCACGCCCAGAGAACTCCAGGCCCACGGAGTTCACGCGCTTAATCGATGGTAGGGGACCACCCATGGTAAGCCCAACACCTAGCTGCCACGTCTGCACTCAGCCAGCCAGGCAACAACACTGGAGGGTGGGGGGGGCAGCTACGCCCCGCCACCTGGTGACCAAACGGCTAACCACCCTAGCAGTCACGGAGGGACACGTCCGCACTCCACGGCTGCTCAGGGTCAACTCCCACCCTGCACCTAGTTGTGCTTGTGGGTATTCATTGGAACGCTCAGGTGATGAGAGGGTAAACAACCGCCGCCATTTTAGCAGCGCCACAGCCGGTGATGTCCAGCACGAGCATTAAGGGAAAACCTTGACACAAACTGCACCTATCATAAAGATGAAGCACCACCATTGACCGCCAAGTGCTCAAATCAAGTCTAACTCTAAGAAACAACACTTAAACCTTGACGCTTCTCCCAACATCCGGGGAAGAAAACCTTCACACAAACTGCACCTGTCATAAAGAAGATGAAGACTCACCAGTGTCCACAGTGTCCGAAGGTATTCACCCGTCATGGAAATATGAAGCGTCATATGCTAGTGCATTCAGGAGACAAACCTCATAAGTGTCCAGAGTGTGGGAAGAGATTCAGTTGTCTTGGACATGTGAAGCGTCACGTGTTAGTGCATGCAGATGATATACCTCATGAATGTCCAGAGTGTGGGAAGAGATTCAGTCGTCTTGGACATGTGGAGCGTCACAAGTTAGTGCATTCAGGTGACAAACTTCATGAGTGTCCAGAGTGTGGGAAGAGATTCAGTCGTGTTGGAAATATGAAGAGGCACAGGATGGTGCATGCGGATGAGAGACCTTTTCAGTGTGCTGAGTGTGGCAAAAATTTAGAGACCGTGGAACTATAATAAGGCACATGTTAATGCATTCAGGTGATAAACCTCACGAGTGTCCAGAGTGGGGAATAGATTCAGTCAGCGTGGACATATGAAGGCTCACATGTTAATGCATTCAGGTGACAAACCTCATTAGTGTCCAGAGGGGTCCGTCTAATTACCACAAGCTTCACAAGCTTCCTTGCAATACGTTAGTAATGAATAAATATGATATGTTAGGTTAGGCTGACCTAACCTAACCTAACCTTACCTAACCTAACCTAACCTTACGTAACCTAACCTTACCTAACCTAACCTAACCTAACCTAATCTAACTTAACCAAACCAAACCTAACCTATCTTAACCTAACTTAACCGACGCTTGGATCATTGACTTAATTTGGCGTCACCAGCTCTTTATTTCGTCTAATTTCTTATAAAAAGATACTTTTTTAGATTAAAATTATGTTTTTTCGTGTTGTACATTCAGTACCAACATTATAATGATTAAATATATCATATATATTCATTACTAATGTAATGCCAGGCAGCTTTGTGAAGCTTGTGAAGCTTGTGGTAGCTTGTGGTAATTAGCCTTTTCAATGTGCCGAGTGTGGCAAAAAATTAGAGAACGTGGAACTATAATAATGCACATATTGGTGCATTCAGGTGACAAGTCTCATGAATGTCCAGAGTGTGGGAAGAGGTTCAGTCATCTTCGAGATATGAAGACTAACATGCTAGTGCATTCAGGAGACAAACCTCATGAGTGTCCAGAGTGTGGGAAGAAATTCGAGTCGTCTTGGACAAATGAAGACACAGGATGGTGCATAGGGATGAGAGACCTTTTCAATGTGCCGAGTATGGCAAAAAATTTAAAGAATGTGGAACTATAATAAGGCACATGTTAGTGCATTCAGGTGATAAATCTCACGATTGTCCAGAGTGTGGGAGAGATTCAATCGTCTTCGACAAATGAAGAAGCACAAGATGATGCATGCAAATAATAGGCTAAACACTTTGAGTGTGGAAGATAATTAAGAGAATGTTGAAGGATAAGGCACATAATGGTATTAACTTACCTTTAATCTGGCAGTATGCTATCACAATGTCGTTGGATGTTCTTCAGAGGTACAGTAATTATATTTTCTTGAGAAATACACTTCACCATGAAAGGTAATATCTGAAGATATTTTATATATTGTTTTTTTATGAAGGTTAGATGACCAACTAAGAACTAGAGAAGCTGTCACTGCATGAAAACTTAAAAGTGCTTATAAGTATAGAAATATCTCTTTAGTTTAGCAAAGATAAAACAAAGCTTTAAATGTTTTTTCTTCATATTTATGTAAATAATGATGTGGTTTTTGTCTCTGTGGAAATTTATTTAAAATGCAATATACTCTGTAGCAAAGTTATGGACATTTTTGTTGTAATATTATTTAGCATTGGAGATGGTGAAGACAGTCTGTGACATAATTAGATGAGACAAATTTGATTGGTAGGGAAATAAATTAATCAAGGAATTTTCTCATCAGATTCATATACAAACTGATGTGCATTTTTTATTTTTTGTTGAGGCCCATTATGAGTTCTACTCTTGATTATAAATATTACACCACAGTTTATAGAAGGCTGACTGGTATTTATAACCGTCAGTCAAGTGAATATGTAATTTAAATTTATATTACTCTTGAAATATATAATACTCTAAATTTACCAGAAATTTATATTACTCTTGCCTAACTTTATCAGTTATGTTGTAATTTTTTGGAAATAATATTTTACCCGACTTACCAGAGGGCCAGTGGCCTCTACAGTGGCCTCGATGAGAACAGGAAGCCGGCGGCTTGTTGAAGGTTCCCTGCGTCCCTTATTTGCTTTGATGATTTTTTCAGGTGTATTTTGAAATTCAGCACAGTTTTGGCAGGTATGGCTTCGGCGGGATGGCAGTTCAATCGATCAATAACCCTGATAACCCTATGGGTGAAAAAGCTTGATTCGAAGTTATATTAGCCCGATTGGCAATTATATTATCCAAACTGGCATAATCCTTTCTGTCAATTATATTATCCAAACTGTCAATTATATTAAGATGATTGTGAATTACATAAGCCTGACTGGCAATTACATTAGCATTACTCAATTTATATCAAAGAGATCAAATCAAATCAAATCAAATGTTTATTTAGGTAAGGTACATACATACAAGAGATTTTACAGAGAGTGATGGAGTTATAGATAGGGCTAGTACATACAATGCCTAAAGCCACTATTACGCAAAGCGTTTCGGGCATGAAAAACTTAAATGACTAAGGCTTAATAATAATTGAGCATAAGGATTAAAATGAGTTGAGAACAAAATAAAAAAAGAGTTAAGAAGGGGGGAACATGGCTGAAAAAGCAGCACAAATACAATTCGGTTGACAAAACAGCGTCATTTAAAACAAAACAGACATTGGTTGACTATAGACGGGTAAGGTAGGTTACAGGGAATTTATTAGGTATAGCTTCGTTTTTATCTTAAACTGGTTGAGAGAGGTACAGTCTTTTACATGGTTGGAAAGGTCATTCCACATTCTGGGTCCCTTGATTTGTAAAACATTTCTAGTTTGATTAAGTCATACTCTAGGAATATCAAAATTGTATTTATTTCTGGTGTGGTGCTCATGGGTTCTGTTACAACCTTCTATGAAGCTTTTGAGGTCAGGATTGGCATTACAGTTCAGCGTTTTATATATGTATAATACACAAGAGAGAATGTGCAGTGACTTAATATCTAACATATTCAGAGATTTGAGTAGGGGCACCGAGTGATGTCTGGGGCCAGAGTTGGATATTGTCCTAATAGCAGCTTTGTGTTGAGTGATTAGAGGAAGTAAATGATTTTGGGTAGTAGATATTTATTTATGTTATGGTGCTCGTGGGTTCTATAAAATCTACCAATGAAGAGTTTCAGATCAGGATTATCATTTGGGAACAAGGTTTTGTACATGTAAATAGCACAAGAGAATGTGTAGAGAAAGTGTATATTTAGCATGTTCTGGGATTTAAACAGAGAGGCTGTGTGTTGTTTAAGACAGTTTTATAGTTCTGATAATTTGTTTTTGTTGGGTGATGATAGGCTTGAGGTAATTTACAGTTGATGAATGAACCATCATGCACAGATAACACATGTTGGGACGCCAACCCTAAATTACAAAAAAGCCTCTAGATTTTTAGCTCCATTCATTGCATTGCTCTACAACAAATCATTTGAACTCCAAACCTTTCCTGATATTCTAAAAAAAAGCAAGAGTAACCTAAGTTCATAAAAGTGGCTGAAGTCAACCTCACAGAAGTCAACAATTATAGACCAATATCAATTCTGCCAATCTTGTCTAAAGTATTTTAATGAGATAATCTACAAGCAGCATTACTCCTATTTAGCAAACCAAAATATACTTAGTTCTTACCATAATGGCTTAAGGCCCTAAAAAAAGACCAATCATGCACTGATTAGTATGAGTAACTTGATATATGCACCTCTTTGAAAAAATGAGTATCCCTGTTCATTTATTTGTTGGCTTACATAAAAATTTTTGACATTGTTAACACATTGTAACACTGTAACGGTGTTTGGTTTATTTTTATTTAATACATACATGGAGATATATGAGTCACAGACAAGGATTTTGACAGACGCCAGCTTGTCTGGCCTGGATCTCACCCCTCTAAGTGTTAATTGACAACCAAGTGACCTGAGGTCAGCCAGGCGAATCTCACCTGGCTCTCGCTAATCTTATAATTGAGCCGGGTAGCCTTCAATCATGCCGACGTTTAAGGAGTGGCTTGGTAGAGTGCCGGAGGCTATCTAACTTGCGGGCGGAGTTAGCTACCAGGTTTCCCAATATATACTCGGAGAGAGATCGATTCGAGAGGAGGAGAAGGACAGAAGAAGCAGAGCAAAAGACAGAAGAACAGCCAGCAGCGGCCAGCCGTCCACACAGGCGGTCCGCTGGCGGGGCGGGACAGTCTGTCAACTACAGACCCCCCCCCCCCTCTCGCTATTCCACGGAGACTCAGACACTTGGTGAGTTGAACATTGAGGGACTTTGTCGTGTTCACTAAACAGGTGTTGTGTGACGATCAGGGGCAGTCGAGTTGTAGGGTTCTCGAGTTCTTGGATGATGACTCACTTTGAACTATTAAGCTTGACCATTTATACTTGCTTAAATTATTAATACTCAGTATGTGAAATATAATTGAAAGTTATTATTTAAACTGTGTTTAACTTTGTTACCTGGAGTTTTGAGTGAGATGAGGAAACCTCAGCGGTTTACTGGTTCCATGATTTTAATGAATACATGATAAAGATGGAACATACTAATAATGACCTAATGATATCATCTTTTCTGAATATTGAGATTAATGAGTACATGTTTAGAGTTGAAACATGGTAATAACATCTTTTGGTACAGACAAGTTCCATTCCTTGTCTTGCATGTAAATTATCTAGAATGGATGGTGGCAGCATTTTCTATTTTCTATTTCATCTTCTACTATCTACTCTACTATTATTTTCTACTTCTACTATCTACTTTCCTACTTCTACCTCGTCTATTTCTCATACTCACTTCCTACTTACTCGATACACATTCTATTTCTTTCTCCTCCCCCCCGTTACAATAGAAAGCACGGAACAGGTATGCTCATTTTTATGACAAGAAAGTGCGCCCTCTTGAGTTGAAGGAAGGAAGCCTCGTATTGAGAGTGAATGAGGCTGCGCCCGCCAATCAGAGCCGGAAACTAGCTCCGAGGTGGCGAGGGCCGTATAGAGTAATTAAAAGGGCGGGGCCGGTGAATCTTGTTATAAAAGGAGTATTCGAGGACCAGGCGGAAAGGACAATTCATGTTAATAAATTGAAACAATATCATGCTAGAGAGGAATTAGAACTGCCTTCAGCGGGTCTAGTTCCTGACTCTGCAGTGCTGACTCATGGCTTCACCGACGAGTCAGGGGATGAGGAGGATGACCCTCTGTCATCGCTCATCAGTAGTCAGGTGCAGTCTCGCCACCCTATGGTGACGAGATCTCGCGCTGTACAGTAAAGTAACTTCCTTGGTTAGTATAATTTAGTATTCATTAGATTTTCCTGTAATGGCAATGAGGTGAACTATTACTATGCTTAACTCGGGTAGCAACTTTTACCGCGCTCTGGGGTTCCACTTCCACCAAACCCAGAGTATATCTATGCTTCCGCTGTGTTGTGTCTGTCTGTTCCCAGGTCTGATTGGTACACCGACCCAGTTGTTCCAGCCACACGTGAACCCTTGTCTGTAAAGACAGAGGGGGGAGGCACGTTACACAAAGCCCTCCACCCCACCAGACCCAGTAACCCATACATCAGTTACTTTGGGGATGAGTGACTATCCAAGAGTCACCCGGCCGACGCCTCACGTCCCTATACGAGGTTGTCAGGGCCAGCAAGCTGTCCACATTTAGCAGTCACCGGAGGTGCCATACAACGCCAGGGTAGCTGTCTCGAGATCACCACTACCCACCTGCTGCGTCATCAAGACTGCAGTCATTCCAGCAGTGTTGGAGGAGAGGTCAAGAAACTGGAAAGCAAGTAGCAGTACTCAAGAGTTTCGCCGGAAGATTAATGATTACGTCATCTAAAAGCAACAGGAACGCGGAACTAAGGCGGTCACAGGTGGAAGGCACGGTTTCCCTACAGAGTTCCGGGACTCGCCAATAGAAGGTCGCA
Source organism: Procambarus virginalis (assembly GCA_020271785.1). Lineage (NCBI taxonomy): Eukaryota > Metazoa > Arthropoda > Malacostraca > Decapoda > Cambaridae > Procambarus > Procambarus virginalis. Next base: position 8,797 of record WNGS01000406.1, read on the forward strand.
AAATTGCCTCCTTTGGCCTAAAGTCGGCGGTACGAGGGTATACACAGTTGGTGTTTACGGCCTAGTAACCTGGTGATATCAAGAAACGCCTGAGATGTCATGAGCAATGATGGAAGACGAGATTCACCTGTTCTGCAAACAAGCAAACCCGCCTCTACGACCCTTTGACACCACTCCTGTTACGAGACACCATTGGTACATCCAGTCCTGCTCTGCTGTGGTCATCTGCGACGTCAAGTTAACATCACGACTGCCGTGTGAACTGTGATATGAAGGCGTGTGGACTGAATCATTGTTTCCTGATTCAGGGACGTGAGGCGTCGGCCGGGTGACTCTTGGATAGTCACTCATCCCCAAGTAACTGATGTATGGGTTACTGGGTCTGGTGGGGGGAGGGCTTTGTGTAACGTGCCTCCCCCCTCTGTCTTTACAGACAAGGGTTCACGTGTGGCTGGAACAACTGGGTCGGTGTACCAATCAGACCTGGGAACAGACAGACACAACACAGCGGAAGCATAGATATACTCTGGGTTTGGTGGAAGTGGAACCCCAGAGCGCGGTAAAAGTTGCTACCCGAGTTAAGCATAGTAATAGTTCACCTCATTGCCATTACAGGAAAATCTAATGAATACTAAATTATACTAACCAAGGAAGTTACTTTACTGTACAGCGCGAGATCTCGTCACCATAGGGTGGCGAGACTGCACCTGACTACTGATGAGCGATGACAGAGGGTCATCCTCCTCATCCCCTGACTCGTCGGTGAAGCCATGAGTCAGCACTGCAGAGTCAGGAACTAGACCCGCTGAAGGCAGTTCTAATTCCTCTCTAGCATGATATTGTTTCAATTTATTAACATGAATTGTCCTTTCCGCCTGGTCCTCGAATACTCCTTTTATAACAAGATTCACCGGCCCCGCCCTTTTAATTACTCTATACGGCCCTCGCCACCTCGGAGCTAGTTTCCGGCTCTGATTGGCGGGTGCAGCCTCATTCACTCTCAATACGAGGCTTCCTTCCTTCAACTCAAGAGGGCGCACTTTCTTGTCATAAAAATGAGCATACCTGTTCCGTGCTTTCTATTGTAACGGGGGGGAGGAGAAAGAAATAGAATGTGTATCGAGTAAGTAGGAAGTGAGTATGAGAAATAGACGAGGTAGAAGGGTAGATAGGTAGAAGTAGGAAAGTAGATAGTAGAAGTAGAAAATGATAGTAGAGTAGATAGTAGAAGATGAAATAGAAAATAGAAAATAGAAAATGCTGCCACCATCCATTCTAGATCATTTACATGCAAGACAAGGAATGGAACTTGTCTGTACCAAAAGATGTTATTACCATGTTTCAACTCTAAACATGTACTCATTAATCTCAATATTCAGAAAAGATGATATCATTAGGTCATTATTAGTATGTTCCATCTTTATCATGTATTCATTAAAATCATGGAACCAGTAAACCGCTGAGGTTTCCTCATCTCACTCAAAACTCCAGGTAACAAAGTTAAACACAGTTTAAATAATAACTTTCAATTATATTTCACATACTGAGTATCAATAATTTAAGCAAGTATAAATGGTCAAGCTTAATAGTTCAAAGTGAGTCATCATCCAAGAATTCGAGAACCCTACAACTCGACTGCCCCTGATCGTCACACAACACCTGTTTAGTGAACACGACAAAGTCCCTCAATGTTCAACTCACCAAGTGTCTGAGTCTCCGTGGAATAGCGAGAGGGGGGGGGGGGTCTGTAGTTGACAGACTGTCCCGCCCCGCCAGCGGACCGCCTGTGTGGACGGCTGGCCGCTGCTGGCTGTTCTTCTGTCTTTTGCTCTGCTTCTTCTGTCCTTCTCCTCCTCTCGAATCGATCTCTCTCCGAGTATATATTGGGAAACCTGGTAGCTAACTCCGCCCACAAGTTAGATAGCCTCCGGCACTCTACCAAGCCACTCCTTAAACGTCGGCATGATTGAAGGCTACCCGGCTCAATTATAAGATTAGCGAGAGCCAGGTGAGATTCGCCTGGCTGACCTCAGGTCACTTGGTTGTCAATTAACACTTAGAGGGGTGAGATCCAGGCCAGACAAGCTGGCGTCTGTCAAAATCCTTGTCTGTGACTCATATATCTCCATGTATGTATTAAATAAAAATAAACCAAACACCTTTACAGTGTTACAACATTAACCTTCTTAAATTACAACATTACGGAGTAAGAGGTCACTCCCTCCAATACCTACAATCTTACCTCAGTGACAGGCTCCAGTATGTCTCTGAATGATTCCAATTTTCCCACTCTACCCATTAACACTGGTGTTCCACCAGGCAGTATTCTCCGCCCTCTCGTCTTTCTCCTCTCCCCCTCCCTTTCCCGTCCGTTGATATTGTGAGGGGGCTTGGTTGGCGGATGCTAGAGTGTGATGATCCATGGGACAGTGTCCTCTGTCCTTTTAAAGCCTTATGCTCCTGCTGCTATCTTCATTAATTGTGCTGAATGCTTTTTCCTATTAGATTAATTTTTCCTTCTCAATTCTCTTTTTTAATTTCTATTTCCTGGCGACTTATTGCTATTCTTAATTATTCTTTCAGATGTCTTCTTCTGTTTTGACACCAAGTGTTTCGGGAGGCACTCTCTCTCACCCATAAAACTGTGGTACCTGGCATTGCCGAGCAAGGGGACACTTTTATAACAATCTCTTTCTTCGTTGCTGAGCCTAATCTTGACGGACTGATGGTTCTTAAGGTGGCGATTGTAGAGCGTATATGCACGATGCACCTTGGGGGGCCGCCTGTCTTATCGGGTGTCCTATCCTCTAATTGTGGCTCCATGGTGGGTATGGGGCTTGCTCGTTGATGAAATGTTTACCTGTTCATTTACATGATGATATCTGACCCACTTTTTAACTTCTCAGACATAGGGTGGGAGAACTAGCCCCCAAATCAAACTGTGATGGAATGACAGGCTCTGTAACCTCCGCTACATTGGTCCCAGACCAAGCAGCTCCTAACTTTCCCTGCTTGATGGGGTTCTTTGAGTTCTTCTACTCACCAAGCCTGGCCCGAGGCCAAGCTTGACTTGTGAGAGCTTGGTCCACCAGGTCGCAACTACCCCTCTCTGTTCCCCTCCCACATCTGTGGCAGGGTTGAGCCCCCAAGCCCCCAGTGATGACCACCTCATCACATGGCGTGACTCCATCTCTCATTGTAACAACTGTACCTTTTATTCCCCCCCCCCCTCTTACTGGGGGTGCATGGTGCCATCCCCTCTGCAGTCACACTCGCACGATTCCTTCCAGTTCTAATATATTTCAAGCTTTGTTTTGGTCCTGCTACATGGAATAAGTATTTTGATCTTAGTCATATTGATTCTACTCGTCCTGATGATTTATTCATCCATAAACACCTAGTGTATTCGGTGGATACCTTTATCACTTTTAACCCCACCCGTACTTGTACACGAGTCGTTGCAGCTCCTTCTAGGGAAGCAATTGTCCGCATAGCCTCGTTGTCCTGCATGGGGAGACCCTGGTTTGGATCTCCAAAAATGCCTGGTTAAATGTCAGGATTAGCACAATTATTCTCCTGGACCATGTAGCGACTGGTGATAGGGAACTGGAAGACTGCCACAAGGATATTAAACATATCCTTAAGGCCCAAGGTCAATCTATCCTTCAGATTGATATGTTATTCGGCCCCTGTTGTGGCCATCATGGCCAGTCTCTTTGCGTAAAGAAGATCACTTTTGATTGTAGGTTCCTTCCGTTTTTCGTAATTCTTGCTGGTGCCAGATGCTTTGTTCAGGAGTACATTTGCTCTCCTCTGCAATAGGTTATCTTGAGGTTATATCTTGAGATGATTTCGGGGCTTTTTAGTGTCCCGCGGCCCGGTCCTCGACCAGGCCTCCACCTCCAGGGAGCAGGCTGTGACAGCTGACTAACATCCAGGTACCTATTTTACTGGTAGGTAACAGGGGCATAGGGTGAAAGAAACTCTGCCCATTGTTTCTCGCCGGCACCTGGGATCGAACCCAGGACTACAGGATCACAAGTCCAGCGTGCTGTCTGCTCGGCCGACCAGCTCCCCTAGGTACTGGAGATTTTGGCCTAGTCCCTTTAAATGCACAAGAGTCTCTATGTCATTTGTGTGGATATACGGGTCATTCTAAGATGGTGCCTTTCTTCCCAATCTCACTGCATCAATTGCAGTGACGCCCACCCTACCTTTTTCCGCACATGTGTGCACTACAAATTTGAGGAAGCCATCCTCTATTTGAAACATCAGAATCATTTATCTTTTCCTTAGGCGAGACGCCAAGTACACCATCTTCCATCTTTTTCTGGCATGTCTTAAGTTCGTGTGTTGCGTTCCACTTCTCGCCCTCTCCCACTTTCTCAGTTTCACAACCGTTTCCAGGCCTTGGACCTGAACACCTCCACCACCACTTCACCTGCTCTTTTAAAATCTGGGCCAGAGGGTCTTCCTCCTGGTTCTCTGTCTGGTGCCTCCCTTTCTTCCTAGTCTTCCCTTTCTCTTCTGCCCTATTTTCCTTCTTGCACCAATCCTTCTGTCTTTTGGCCCCTCCACACTGCCTGTCCATCCAGGTGGTTGTCCATCCACACAGCAATCTTCATGTTGACTGCACCTGTTCTCCTTCTCCTGTTAAGATTGTAGAGGCTGTCTCCCAGTACGTTGCTGCTGGGACACCTGTCATTGTCAGAAACGTAAGCCTGGCTCCTTTTCTTCTTCCTCCCTGGCAGGTAAGAAGGCATCAATCTCTTCCTCACCTTCCTACTCTGACTCTATCCCTGCATCCCCCTCCCATTTCGGTGGTTAAGTCCCCTGTCCCGGATCTGGAGATCCCCTTGACCCTTGATTCTCTCTCTCTCGGATGCTGGCCTTGATGAGGTGTGCTTCCCTGTTTGACCTCCCCCCCCGATTGCCTTGACTGCCCCTCTCCAAAGCCTCCTGCTCCGGACTCTGTCCACCTGTGGTCCATCCTACCACTCCCTTGACTCCATTGTTCTTGCTAGATTTACCTTCTTATAAATTAAGCTACTTGTTATGAATTTGGATGCTGTTATGGGGGATATAGAGTAATAAAGAGAAAGGGTCAACAGCTAGAATCAGGGTGTACCAAAATTAGGGGAGATCAGATAGGCCCGGCCCCAATACGAACATAAAACAGTATTAGTTTAGTGGCTTAAGGTCAATACATCAGCCTAGAGGTTTGATCCCT
>WNGS01000407.1:74466-85566 GCA_020271785.1 Procambarus virginalis
TCGAGTCACTACCTTGATCAAGGGTTGAGTCACCTCATTGATCAAGGGTTCGAGTCACCACCTTGATCAAGGGTCGAGTCACTACCTTGATCAAGGGTTCGAGTCACCTCATTGATCAAGGGTTCGAGTCCACACTTGATCAAGGTGTCGAGTCACTACCTTGATCAAGGGGTTCGAGTCACTACACCTTGAATCAAGGGTTCGAGGATATACTTGATCAAGGGTTCGAGTCACTACCTTGATCAAGGTTTGAGTCACCTCATTGATCAAGGGTCGAGTCACCACCTTGATCAAGGGTTCGAGTCACCACCTTGATCACGGGTTCGAGTCACTACCTTGATCAAGGGTTCGAGTCACCTCATTGATCAAGGGTTCGAGTCACCACCTTGATCAAGGGTTCGAGTCACTACTTGATCAAGGGTTCGAGTCACTACCTTGATCAAGGGTTCGAGTCACTACCTTGATCACGGGTTCGAGTCACTCCTTGATCATGGGTTCGAGTCACCACCTTGATCAAGGGTTCGAGTCACCTCATTGATCATGTGTTCGAGTCACCACCTTGATCAAGGGTTCGAGTCACTACCTTGATCAAGGGTTTGAGTCACCTCATTGATCAAGGGTTCGAGTCACCACCTTGATCAAGGGTTCGAGTCACCACCTTGATCAAGGGTTCGAGTCACCTCATTGATTAAGGGTTCGAGTCACTACCTTGATCAAGGGTTCGAGTCACCACCTTGATCAAGGGTTCGAGTCACTACCTGATCAAGGGTTCGAGTCACCACCTTGATCACGGGTTCGAGTCACTACCTTGATCAAGGGTTCGAGTCACTACCTTGATCAAGGGTTCGAGTCACCACCTTGATCAAGGGTTCGAGTCACCACCTTGATCAAGGGTTCGAGTCACCTCATTGATTAAGGGTTCGTGTCACTACCTTGATAGGGTTCGAGTCACTACCTTGATCAAGGGTTCGAGTCACTACCTTGATCAAGGGTTCGAGTCACTACCTTGATCAAGGGTTTGAGTCACCTCATTGATCAAGGGTTCGAGTCACTACCTTGATCAAGGGTTTGAGTCACCTCATTGATCAAGGGTTCGAGTCACTACCTTGATCAAGGGTTTGAGTCACCTCATTGATCAAGGGTTCGAGTCACTACCTTGATCAAGGGTTCGAGTCACCTCATTGATCAAGGGTTCGAGTCACCACCTTGATCAAGGGTTCGAGTCACCTCATTGATCAAGGGTTCGAGTCACCACCTTGATCAAGGGTTCGAGTCACCACCTTGATCACGGGTTCGAGTCACTACCTTGATCAAGGGTTCGAGTCACCTCATTGATCAAGGGTTCGAGTCACCACCTTGATCAAGGGTTCGAGTCACTACCTTGATCAAGGGTTCGAGTCACTACCTTGATCAAGGGTTCGAGTCACTACCTTGATCACGGGTTCGAGTCACCTCATTGATCAAGGGTTCGAGTCACCACCTTGATCAAGGGTTCGAGTCACCTCATTGATCATGGGTTCGAGTCACCACCTTGATCAAGGGTTCGAGTCACTACCTTGATCAAGGGTTCGAGTCACCTCATTGATCAAGGGTTCGAGTCACACCTTGATCAAGGGTTCGAGTCACTACCTTGATCAAGGGTTCGAGTCACTACCTTGATCAAGGGTTCGAGTCACTACCTTGATCACGGGTTCGAGTCACCTCATTGATCAAGGGTTCGAGTCACCACCTTGATCAAGGGTTCGAGTCACCTCATTGATCATGGGTTCGAGTCACCACCTTGATCAGGGTTCGAGTCACTACCTTGATCAAGGGTTTGAGTCACCTCATTGATCAAGGGTTCGAGTCACCACCTTGATCAAGGGTTCGAGTCACCACCTTGATCAAGGGTTCGAGTCACCTCATTGATTCAAGGGTTCGAGTCACTACCTTGATCAAGGGTTCGAGTCACCACCTTGATCAAGGGTTCGAGTCACTACCTTGATCAAGGGTTCGAGTCACCACCTTGATCACGGGTTCGAGTCACTACCTTGATCAAGGGTTCGAGTCACTACCTTGATCAAGGGTTCGAGTCACCACCTTGATCAAGGGTTCGAGTCACCACCTTGATCAAGGGTTCGAGTCACCTCATTGATCAAGGGTTCGAGTCACTACCTTGATCAAGGGTTCGAGTCACTACCTTGATCAAGGGTTCGAGTCACTACCTTGATCAAGGGTTCGAGTCACTACCTTGATCAAGGGTTTGAGTCACCTCATTGATCAAGGGTTCGAGTCACTACCTTGATCAAGGGTTCGAGTCACCTCATTGATCAAGGGTTCGAGTCACTACCTTGATCAAGGGTTTGAGTCACCTCATTGATCAAGGGTTCGAGTCACTACCTTGATCAAGGGTTCGAGTCACCTCATTGATCAAGGGTTCGAGTCACCACCTTGATCAAGGGTTCGAGTCACTACCTTGATCAAGGGTTCGAGTCACCTCATTGATCAAGGGTTCGAGTCACTACCTTGATCAAGGGTTCGAGTCACCACCTTGATCAAGGGTTCGAGTCACTACCTTGATCAAGGGTTCGAGTCACCTCATTGATCAAGGGTTCGAGTCACCACCTTGATCAAGGGTTCGAGTCACTACCTTGATCAAGGGTTCGAGTCACCTCATTGATCAAGGGTTCGAGTCACTACCTTGATCAAGGGTTCGAGTCACCTCATTGATCAAGGGTTCGAGTCACTACCTTGATCAAGGGTTCGAGTCACCACCTTGATCAAGGGTTCGAGTCACTACCTTGATCAAGGGTTCGAGTCACCTCATTGATCAAGGGTTCGAGTCACTACCTTGATCAAGGGTTCGAGTCACTACCTTGATCAAGGGTTCGAGTCACCACCTTGATCAAGGGTTCGAGTCACCTCATTGATCATGGGTTCGAGTCACTACCTTGATCAAGGGTTCGAGTCACCTCATTGATCAAGGGTTCGAGTCACTACCTTGATCAAGGGTTCGAGTCACTACCTTGATCAAGGGTTCGAGTCACCTCATTGATCAAGGGTTCGAGTCACTACCTTGATCAAGGGTTCGAGTCACTACCTTGATCAAGGGTTCGAGTCACTACCTTGATCACGGGTTCGAGTCACCTCATTGATCAAGGGTTCGAGTCACTACCTTGATCAAGGGTTCGAGTCACCTCATTGATCAAGGGTTCGAGTCACCTCATTGATCAAGGGTTCGAGTCACTACCTTGATCAAGGGTTCGAGTCACTACCTTGATCAAGGGTTCGAGTCACTACCTTGATCAAGGGTTCGAGTCACCTCATTGATCAAGGGTTCGAGTCACCACCTTGATCAAGGGTTCGAGTCACCACCTTGATCAAGGGTTCGAGTCACTACCTTGATCAAGGGTTCGAGTCACCACCTTGATCAAGGGTTCGAGTCACTACCTTGATCAAGGGTTTGAGTCACCACCTTGATCAAGGGTTCGAGTCACTACCTTGATCAAGGGTTCGAGTCACCTCATTGATCAAGGGTTCGAGTCACTACCTTGATCAAGGGTTTGAGTCACCTCATTGATCAAGGGTTCGAGTCACTACCTTGATCAAGGGTTCGAGTCACTACCTTGATCAAGGGTTCGAGTCACTACCTTGATCAAGGGTTCGAGTCACTACCTTGATCAAGGGTTCGAGTCACCTCATTGATCAAGGGTTCGAGTCACCACCTTGATCAAGGGTTCGAGTCACCACCTTGATCAAGGGTTCGAGTCACTACCTTGATCAAGGGTTCGAGTCACTACCTTGATCAAGGGTTTGAGTCACTACCTTGATCACGGGTTCGAGTCACCTCATTGATCACGGGTTCGAGTCACTACCTTGATCAAGGGTTCGAGTCACTACCTTGATCAAGGGTTCGAGTCACCTCATTGATCAAGGGTTCGAGTCACTACCTTGATCAAGGGTTCGAGTCACTACCTTGATCACGGGTTCGAGTCACTACCTTGATCAAGGGTTCGAGTCACTACCTTGATCAGGGTTCGAGTCACTACCTTGATCAAGGGTTCGAGTCACTACCTTGATCACGGGTTCGAGTCACCTCATTGATCAAGGGTTCGAGTCACTACTTGATCAAGGGTTCGAGTCACTACCTTGATCAAGGGTTCGAGTCACTACCTTGATCAAGGGTTCGAGTCACTACCTTGATCACGGGTTCGAGTCACCTCATTGATCAAGGGTTCGAGCCACTACCTTGATCAAGGGTTCGAGTCACTACCTTGATCAAGGGTTCGAGTCACCACCTTGATCAAGGGTTCGAGGGACCACCTTGATCAAGGGTTCGAGTCACCACCTTGATCAAGGGTTCGAGGGACCACCTTGATCAAGGGTTCGAGTCACTACCTTGATCAAGGGTTCGAGTCACTACCTTCATCACGGGTTCGAGTCACCTCATTGGTCAAGGGTTCGAGTCACTACCTTGATCAAGGGTTCGAGTCACTACCTTGATCAAGGGTTCGAGTCACCTCATTGATCAAGGGTTCGAGTCACCACCTTGATCAAGGGTTCGAGGCACCACCTTGATCAAGGGTTCGAGTCACTACCTTGATCAAGGGTTCGAGTCACTACCTTGATCACGGGTTCGAGTCACTACCTTGATCAAGGGTTCGAGTCACTACCTTGATCACGGGTTCGAGTCACCACCTTGATCACGGGTTCGAGTCACTACCTTGATCACGGGTTCGAGTCACCACCTTGATCACGGGTTCGAGTCACCTCATTGCTCCAATTGATTTTCGGGTGATAAAGATTTTTCAGTTTAATGTTTACATAAAGCCTACAAATAACTAGTCTTATGCTCATTATATCTCACGGCAAAGATACAATGTGAAACAATAACTGTTGTGCTCATTGTATCAAAGAGCTCTTCAAACTGGTAGCCCAGAATTCTTGGATGAAGAGCTTGAAAATATTGAATCGATTGGTCTCAAGCTTTCTTATCCACTAAGTTTTTCGAAGTTCGTCTTAGCAAAGCTCAATGTACATATTATTACAACATATCCATTGGCAAAATTTGCAAAAAAAAACTGTGTTATGTTTTATCATATTTTTTCTGGGTTCAAAAGTATTGTCAAGGCTTTGAAACGTTTTGATATACAGTGTTTTTTAAATATGAAAATTCAGTTAGAAAATGAATAGTTAGAAATAGCCATTGTAGCGTTAACTGTGTCACCTACAAAATACCTAGTAAGAATGGGTATGCATTCAAAATAGCTTCAATATACATCCAAAGATTTGAAATATCAAATTTCGCTGCATAAATATTCTGTAAAAAAATGACCAATTATTTCATGCTCTTTTATTAATTTTCGGAAACTTCTCACCAAACTGATTGGAAGAGGTCTTACTGAATAACAAATTATAAAAGCATTTCTAAAATATACATTACTGAAACTGCTTTAATACAATTACAAAAACCAGACACGATGAACATTAGTATTTTTAATTTTTAATTGATCAATTAAAAACGATTTCAATAAGATCCTTAATACACAACATTCTCATTAGGGATGTTGCTTCCTGGAACTCACATGTATTGATCATCACGTCTTGGCAGTGATGATCAATACATGATCATAAATATAAATAAATATAATATGTTTATTCAGGTAAGGTATATACATACAAGTGAAGATACATTAATGTATCGAATTATAGATAGAGCTAGTACATACAATGCCTAAAGCCACTATTACGCAATGCGTTTCGGGCAGGAAGAACATTAATATCTAGAACTAATACTAATTGAGCATAAAGAATAAAATGTGTTGAGAACAAATACAAATAAAGATGAGAAAAAGGGGAAACATGACTGAAAAAGCAGCACAAATACAAAATGTTGACAAACGGCATTGATTAAAAAAAAAAAAAAATAACACACATGGGTTGAACTAGAGTGGTAAGTAGGTTACAGGGAATTTATTAGGTAGTGTTTAGTTTTAACCTTAAACTGGTGAGAGAGGTACAGTCTTTAACTGGTTGGGGAGGTCATTCCACATTCTGGGTCCCTTGATTTGTAGAGCATTCTAGTTTGATTAAGTCGTACTCTTGGAATATCAAAACTGTATTTATTCTGGTGTGGTGCTCAGGGTTCTGTTACAACCAGCAATGAAACTTTTGAGTTCAGGATTGGCATTACAGTTCAGCGTTTTGTACACGTTAATACACATGAGAGAATGTGCAGTGACTTAATATCTACCATATTCAGAGATTTGAGTAGGGTACCGAGTGGTATCATCACGTTGGCGATGATCCCTCGCGTTCGTATGTACGTGAACCAATGTTACAAAGACATATTTTCACCACTCATGTATCCTTCCTGCCTATATATCTTCCTGCACTGAATTGTAACATTTATGATGCGTTGATTAACGTGAAATTGCTTCATTCATATATGTATCTATGAATATTTATATTTATATGCAATTGACGATCACGAAACACTGATCATTTGTATGCGGAAAATCCACAGAGAATGGGAAAGGAAGATGAACGCTTCGGCCGTTCAAAGCCGTTGTCAACACTACCAGTCTGGTGTTGACAACGGTGTTTGGTGTTTTATGTATTATTGTATAATATATATATATATATATATATATATATATATATATATATATATATATATATATATATAATGTGTGTATATCACGAAAATAAACACGTGATTAAAAATGTGACAGTGTCAGACCACGGAGGAAAATTGAAACAGGATTTTCCTTAAGTACTTTCGTATATTAATACATCTTCAGACTCCTTCTGAAGATGCATTAATATAGAAAGTACTTAAGGAAATTCCTGTTTCAATTTTCCTCCGTGGTTTCTGACACCACGGTATATATATAGATTATAATATATATATATATATATATATATTATATATATATATATATATATATATTATTTATATTATTATTTATTTATATATATATATATATATATATAATATATATATTATATATATATATATATATATATATATAATATGCGAACAAGCCTGAATGGTCCCCAGGACTATATGCGAGTGAGAAACTCACACCCCAGAAGTGAACTCGAACCCATACTCCCAGGAGCAACGCAACTGGTATGTACAGGACGCCTTAATCCGCTTGACCATCACGACTGGACATAAGGAGTGATAGCCGAAGCTATTTGAACCACTTCCCCGCCGGCACACGGATTGGTAATCTTGGGCATACCATTTTATCAAATCACCTCATTCTTTGGGGCACCGTGACTTTTCATTCGCATATAGTCCTGGGGACCATTCAGGCTTGTTCGCATATATACGTATGTATATATTATATATATATATATGTCGTACCTAGTAGCCAGAACGCACTCTCACCTACTAGCAAGGCCCAATTTGCCTAATAAGCCAAATTTTCCTGAATTAATATATTTCTCTAATTTTTTTTCTTATGAAATGATAAAGCTACCCATTTCATTATGTATGAGGTCAATTTTTTTTTATTGGAGTTAAAATTAATGTAGATATATGACCGAACCTAACCAACCCTACCTAACCTAACCTAACCTATCGTTATAGGTTAGGTTAGGTTAGGTAGCCGAAAAACTTAGGTTAGGTTAGGTTAGGTAGGTTAGGTAGTCGAAAAACAATTCATGAAAACTTGGCTTATTAGGCAAATCGGGTCTTGCATAGTAGGCTGAGAAGTGCGTTCTGGCTACTAGGTACGACATATATATATATATATATATATAGATATTATATATATATATATATATATATATATATTATATATATATATATATATATATATATGTAATATATATATATGTGTGTGTGTGTGTGTGTACCTAGGCAGAACGTTCTGCCTACCTAGGTAGGCAAACGTCGTACTCGCTTACTATACAAGGCCCAATTTGCCTAAATAGCAAGTTTCCTGAATTTATATTTTCAATTTTTATTCTTATGAATGATAAAGCTATCTATTTAATTATGTATAAGTTAATTTTTTTTAAATTTGAGTTAAAACTAACATGATATATGACCGAACCTGACCTACCCTACCTAACCTAACCTAACTTATCTTAACAGAACCTAAACTAATATAATTACAGTCAATAATTTGTTATTAATAATATAATAATTAAATATAATAATAATAATTTCAAATAAAACTATTGGAAACAATTTATTGAAAATAAAGAAAATCACTCGGCCTATTAGGCAATCGGGCCTTGTAGTAGGCGAGAAGTGTGTTGGGCTACTAGGTACGACATATATATATATATATATATATATATATATAAATATATATATATATATATATATAATATATATATATATATATATAATAATATTAAAATATGACCGAAAAAGTAAGATTAATAATTCTAACACGAATTTTCTCTATTTTCCTTATGTTTCTTTTTACTGGTGACGGTAAATGAAAAATCAATTCTCCAAAATTCATTTTTTTTTATTTCTGTCTGCGCGACACTTAAGCGCGTTTCGTAAAACTTATTACATTTTCAAAGACTTTAGTTTATCTAAACACAACTTATGCTTTATGAAACAAACATTGGCTCTATACCTGCATTTGGGTGAGGTGATGTAATACATTGTGGGGTGAAACACAGAACATGGAAAACGGGTATAGATTGTAGAAGTAGAAGTTGGGTACAGATAGAACTGCAGAAGGCCTATTGGCCCTATTTCTTGATGTTTCTATATTGGAGTGGAGTCTTGAAGTGGGTAGAATATAGTTGTGCGTTAATTGGCTGTTGATTGCTGGTGTTGACTTCTTGATGTGTAGTGCCTCGCAGATGTCAAGCCGCCTGCTGTCGCTGTATCTATCAATGATTTCTGTGTTGTTTGTTAAGATTTCTCTGGTGATGGTTTGGTTGTGGGAAGAGATTATATGTTCCTTGATGGAGGCCTGTTGCTTATGCATCGTTAATCGCCTGGAAAGAGATGTTGTTGTCTTGCCTATATACTGAGTTTTTGGGGCTTACAGTCCCCAAGTGGCATTTGAAGGCATAGACGACATTGGTCTCTTTTCAAAGTGTTCTGCTTTGTGTCTGGAGAGTTTCTCATGAGTAGGTTGGCAGTTTTCTTGGTTTTATAGTAAATCGTCAATTGTATCTTCTGATTTTTGTCTGTAGGGATAACGTTTCTATTAACAATATCTTTCAGGACCCTTTCCTCCGTTTTATGAGCTGTGGAGAAGAAGTTCCTGTAAAATAGTCTAATAGGGGGTATAGGTGTTGTATTAGTTGTCTCTTCAGAGGTTGCATGGCGTTTCACTTTCCTTCTTATGATGTCTTCAATGAAACCATTGGAGAAGCCGTTGTTGACTAGGACCTGCCTTACCCTACAGAGTTCTTCGTCGACTTGCTTCCATTCTGAGCTGTGGCTGAGAGCACGGTCGACATAAGCGTTAACAACACTCCTTTTGTACCTGTCTGGGCAGTCACTGTTGGCATTTAGGCACATTCCTATGTTTGTTTCCTTAGTGTAGACTGCAGTGTGGAAACCTCCGCTCCTTTCCATGACTGTTACATCTAAAAAGGGTAGCTTCCCATCCTTCTCCATCTCGTAAGTGAAACGCAACACAGAATTCTGCTCAAACGCCTCTTTCAGCTCCTGCAGATGTCTGACATCAGGTACCTGTGTAAAAATGTCGTCAACATACCTGCAGTATATGGCCGGTTTCAAGTTCAAGTCGACTAAGACTTTTTCTCGATAGTACCCATGTAGAAGTTCGCAAACAGGACACCTAGGGGAGAACCCATGGCGACCCCATCTACTTGCTTATACATGTGCCCATCCGGGCTCAAGAAGGGTGCCTCCTTAGTACAAGCTTGGAGTAGTTTCCTCAGGATATTTTCTGGTATGTCAAGAGGAGTACAGGCCGGATCACGATACACTCGGTCCATTATCATCCGATTGTTTCATCCACAGGTACGTTGGTAAACAGTGATTCTACGTCCAACGAGGCTCTTATCCCTGTTGCCCGTGTTCCCGCAGTAAGTCAACAAATTCCTTCGGGGACTTCAGGCTGAAGGCGCAAGGGACATAAGGAGTCAGTAAGCCGTTGAGTCGTTTCGCCAGTCTGTACGTGGGTGTGGGTATCTGGCTGATGATTGGCCGAAGTGGGTTTCCAGGCTTATGCGTCTTGACATTTCCATACGCATATCCAGGTTTATATTCCCCAATAATCTTTGGCAGGTGGAGTCCGGATTTCTTGGCATTCACAGTTTCAATCAATTTGTTGACCTTTGCTTTCAATTCGGCTGTAGTGTCCTTCGTTACCCTTTGGAATTTAGTTTGGTCAGAGAGTATGAGGTTCATTTTCGCCAGATATTCGTTTTCCTTAAGGATGACGTATATTGGCGACTTGTCGCCTCTCCTGATAACTATCTCCTTGTTCTCACGAAGGCTCTTAGCTGCCACTTTGAGCTCGGGGGTCAGTATGGTGCTTCTGTAGTTGCCTCGATTCTTTCCTCCTTCTGCAATAAGTTCTGCTTGTAAGGTGTCTTTGGTGGTGACCTTCATTTGTGCTTCGAGGTCAAATATGTCGTCCAACAGGATCTCAACTCCACTTTCCGGCCAACGCACTTGGTCTGGACATAACGTGACAGTTTATACCCAGATTTAGGAGAGTGACTTGATCCTCAGTGAGGTTGATTCCTGCAGGGTTCAGGAAGCCGTCTCTTGGTCGTGGAATTGCCATAGGTCCTCCATGTAATGTTGTGAGTTTCTTGATAATCCTTGTTTCCGTGCTGAGGTGATGTCGGTCTGTGAGGATGTCGAGGTGTTGTTCGATGCGGGTACGAAGAATTTCGTCGATGTTGCTGTTTCTCCATTCGTTTGTAGCATGAAGTAGTTGCGTTTGTTGTCTTTGATTTCATTTTCTGCCTTGTATACCTGATTACGAAATCAGATCTTGGCGATATTTTATCGTGAAGGCTTGATTCCTTGCTGCTGGGTCGTCGGCGTTTTATATTGGTATATTTGGTAGCAGTCTTTCCTGTAGACATATATTATTAAATATGACCGAAAAAGTAAGATTAATAATCCTAACACGAATTTTCTCTATTTTT
>WNGS01000407.1:94500-123012 GCA_020271785.1 Procambarus virginalis
GGAGACCCCCTGCCAGTGTGGTGTTGCTGGAGACCCCCTGCCAGTGTGGTGTTGCTGGAGACCCCCTGCCAGTGTGGTGTTGCTGGAGACCCCCTGCCAGTGTGGTGTTGCTGGAGACCCCCTGCCAGTGTGGTGTTGCTGGAGACCCCTGCCAGTGTGGTGTTGCTGGAGACCACCCTGCCAGTGTGGTGTTGCTGGAGACCCCCTGCCAGTGTGGTTTGCTGGAGACCCCCTGCCAGTGTGGTGTTGCTGGAGACCCCCTGCCAGTGTGGTGTTTGCGGGACCCCCTGCTTGGGTTGCTGGAGACCCCTGCCCAGTGTGGTGTTGCTGGAGACCCCCTGCCAGTGTGGTGTTGCTGGAGACCCCCTGCCAGTATGGTGGTTGCTGGAGACCCCGCCAGTATGGTGTTTGCTGGGAAACCCCTGCCAGTATGGTGTTGCTGGAGACCCCCGCCGTATGGTGTTGCTGGAGACCCCCTGCCAGTATGGTGTTGCTGGAGACCCCCCTGCCAGTATGGTGTTGCTGGAGACCCCCTGCCAGTATGCTGTTGCTGGAGGCCCTGCCAGTATGCTGTTGCTGGCATAAAGTGGTGCTTTGGCACCGTGACGATACTGTGTAGGACTGACCCCATGATTTACTGAGAAAGGGGAACTCGCTGGTGTGAGGACCATGGAAGACACTCAGGCAGGGGCACCTTGAGTGTTGTACGATAGAGATAGAAGTGTACTCGCCAGGAAAGAAGATTGCAGAAGTATGAAGTGTCCTGTGTGAAAGTGACACTTGCAGTGCTATGTCATGTACATGTGTGTGTATATATAGTTAAGAAGTACAATTGGTGATGGTTCTGTTTTAGTGTTTACCCTTTTTCCATTAGAGTGATTGTTACTGCTGCCAGTTCTTAATAACTTACCAATGATTCTGGGCGGGATCGAGTAAGAAGAGGCACTAAGGCCAATGTACAGTTTGATAGTAATGAACTCTGTTACTGGCTAAGTGAGGCCGCAACACACATATACAACACACTAGACAAGTAGTACATTCTGGAGTTTGATGAGAGGCGGTGTAACACAGCTTCGAGCACTATTCGGTGGAACAGTAACAATGTTTCGTTAACCTCGAGACTCTTCTGTTTATTGAAGCTTAAAACATGTTAAAGCATACCAACACAATGTTGTCCAGGTCTGGTAGCCAATATGAAGGTCCAATTATCTGCCTAGTTGTACCTTCATTGAAAGCAATTTGGATAGACATGAATGAAGTTAATGGAAGCTTTAACAGGATGAGTTACATGTTTGGCGCCAAACCTGACCTGAATGGAACGCTTCGCGTATCTGAATTTTAGATGAGCTAAAATTATATATAATAATCTGTAAAAATAAATAGTCAAGCAGGTCAACTAATATCTTGGCTGAGGGTCCAAACAGACTAATAAATAGTTTCTCACTGAAAAATGTCAAGTTTGACATGACTGTGTGGGTGTAAAGACTGTCATGGGTAACTCTGAGGGATGAGGCAGGAGGTTTGTGGCAACTTGCAAATGTCAGGTCATGTTGAAAGGTCCCGGTTTCAATTCTTGCAAGATATAGGTACTCTGAAATCAACTTCTGTGGGTTGCATGCCGGAGAAAGACAGTTGTTGCTCTAGGAGGGTTTCAATATGCCTAACATTCCTGTCTGCCTCCAACTGTGGGAAACCATAAAACAAATGACAGGATAAGCAACATGCACGTTGCAACATAGCAACGTTCATTTTGCAACATAGCAACGTTCATTGTGCAACATAGCAACGTTCATGTTGCAACATAGCAACGTTCGTGTTACAACATACATGTTGCTATGATAAACCCTAGCAACATACATGTTGCTAGGGTTTATTCGCAGGATGAAGGACACTGCCAAATGAACCCGGCCTTTGGGTCATATTGAACACTGTTATCTCCGGACAGGTGGAAAGGTGGAGGTGGAGGAAGCTGTGAGTGTGGGGGAGGCGGAGGCGCGGCCACGCCCAGCTGGTGAGGCCCGGAGGCTTCTGGTCTCCTCAACACTGTCTGGCCAGATGGTCCCTCGCTCTCATTGTGCCCTACAGGGACAGACAACACCAGGTCTGTACACACAACACACACACACTCTCCTCTCTGTCTCTCTCTCTGTCTCTCTCTGTCTCTCTCGGTCTCTCTCTGTCTCCTCTTCTCTCTCTCTCCTGTCCTCTCTCTCTCTCTCTTCCTCCCCTCATCTCTCCTCCCTCTCTCTCTCGCTCTCTCTCTCCCTCTCTCTCTCTCTCTCTCTCTCTCTCTCCGCTCTCTCCTCCTCTCCTCTATCTCTCTCTCTCTCCTCTCTCTCTCTCTCTTTTTCTCTTCTCTTATCTTTCTCTTCTCTCTTCTCTTTCTCTCTCTCTCTCTCTCTCTTTTAAACTAAGTTTAGGGTTCATAAGGGATGTCCAGTGACGTGCCTAGTGAAACTGCAAGCAAGAGCTGTTATCCTACCTTAGCTCATATGAAGCTTGCTACTAGAAATTCATTTATATACTTTGAAACTATCACTAGCCTAGTGCTTGAAGCTTCACTACTAATCCAGAGTGCCAGAACCGATCAAAAGCTCCTGCTGTGTCTAGAGCAGCAACACAGCTGATCTTGAACTCATCCAGTGACTGATGCCACTAAGTGGAGAGATTTAGTAAGAGATCAGCAGGAGATCGGCCTTTTCTAAAACCATGCTGTCGATCATATATTAGCCGATGATGATCAAACAATAATAATTTGTTGAGCGATTAATGATTCTAAGATCTTGCCAGTAATGGAGAGCAGTGACACAGGTCTGTAGTTCCCAACTACTGAGCAGCGGCTCTTTTTGTACACTGGAACAACATCTGCCTTCTTCCATAAGGAGGGCTAAATTCCTTGAGCTAGGCAGAGTTGGAAGAAGCACGTGAGAGGTGGAGCCAACAGGTCAGTACAGCTTCGTAATAGTCTTGGACTGACCTTATCTGGCCCCACAGCTTGACTTGTGTTTAGAGTTATAAGGAGATGGAGAACTTCAGCCTGCTGTATAACCACTTCAGTCATCCTAGACACAGTGCTTGGGGCAAGTTGTAGAGGCTGAAGATCAGGGACCTGCATCATGGCGGCAAAGTGGTTTACCAGTAGATCAGCCTTATCCTGATTGTTGGTTGCAACAGTTCCATCCTATTGGTTTAGAGGCGGGATTGTGTCCTCAGATGAGTATCCCTGCCGATCCTTCACCAGGGACCACCAGACCTTGAATCCAACCATTGCATTGTAGATGCAAGTTTTCTTTGAGTTTCGGATTCCCTTCTGGATGTCTCCCACTTTTGAATTTTTCATTATTCGACAATATTGTCTATGAATATTTCTGTTATGAACCGAGGGATGCCGTTTAAATCTCCTCCAGACCTTGCTTTTGGCTTCAGCTGCCATCCGGCAGCGATATCCAAACCAAGGCTTCCCGGTAGGCTTGGTCACGTACTGCCGGTGAGGGATATGCCTATGCTGGAGGTCCACTATACGACTGGTGAAAGCGTTTGCTTGACTGTTCACGTCCCCCTGGAGCAAGGCATTCCAATCAGTGTGGCCACGTCTGTGGTAGAAAATAATAATAATAATAATAATAATAATAATAATAATAATAATAAAAACCAGTTACTTCAAGCTCTGAACGTAGTGCTGGCCAGTTCCCTATTTCTCAAAGCCAGGTAGTTCGAACAGATTCTTCACCTCGATCTGTCGGGATAGTCAGTGTAATAACGACAGCCTGGTGGTCTGAAGAACCAACATATTCCAGAGGTCTGCAGTGAACTATGCTTGCAGGAAGGTCAGTTACGACAGGATCAAAGGACGAGTCTGACATATGGTTGGGAAAGTTCACAAAATTTTAAAGGTTGAAGACTGCTAAGAGATTATCAGAATCCTTCTGTATAAGATACTGGTTGAGGTCATCGACAATTATAATGTGCTGACAGTTGTGCTGCATTAGCAGGGGGTCTAGGTTGTCCATCAGGAAGTTGATTGGGGAAGCACCCTGCCATTGAGGTCTGTACATTGCACATAAGAGTACTGAGGTACCTGGATTTATGCAAATTTTGAAGAACATGATTTTAAGATGACCAGGGATGATCTCATGAATGGGTTGGGCATGTACAGATTTGCTGATGCACATTGCAACTCCTTGACCCTGCCCCTCTCGGCTCATCCATGAGGTATAACCGGAAATTGTAGCAAAGTTCTCAGGTGTCCAGTCATCTAGGAATGTTTGTAGCACAACAACCACATCAAGACGATGAGTGTTCACAAAACTGTGTGGGAGATCGCCAGCATTGGTAATGACGCCCCTGATGTTGGCAGATAGTATGCTGATTGATTGACTCCTCATGTCTGCGTGTTGTTTGGGAAGGCAGGTGTGTATGGTGGCAGACCTGGTAGCTCGCAGGCTGGTAGTGTGTAACTGCTGTGCTGAGTAAGGCAAGGCGTTACCTGTAGGGCTTAGATTGATCCCAGATAAGGTCTCTAAACATTTGTTCCTGACTATCCAGAACCTTTTTGGTTCGACATGAGTCCTCTTAATGACCTCTTCAGCGGCAGTAATTGCACTTGGGATCACTCCGACAGGTATCAGCTGTATGCCCCTTGCGATTGCATTTAGAGCAGGGCCTTACTAAGAGGCTGGGAAGTTGACTGCCAGAGCTAAGCCGCTGATTGAAGAGATGAGGCCCGAGCTGCTGGTGTTGACGTTGTTCAGGGCCTTGTTGAGGTTGGTGATGCGGTGCCTTATGTTGTGGCTGAGGGTGTGGAGGCCGAGAACGCTGGTTAGGGTGGACACGCCTACGCCCACTCCCTCTAGGCCTATTCTGGCTGGTAGAGTTTTGGTTTGGCCCGTGTACAGGTGCTGTGGGCACCTCTTGATTGACAGCTGTAGATGTAGGTACCAGTGTGTCTGAATTGGCAGGAGTGGAAGTCACACTGAGTGTTGTATTTGAACTGCTGTGCGTTTCCTCAGTTGGTGTGACAGAAGGTGTTGGCTGCGACAAAAATGTGTCAGAGCCTCCCTATTTTGGGGAGTTTTCCTTACTTAAACTGTTGTTGTTTTCTTAAATATTTGTTGATAATTTGTTCCCTCGGTAAGAGCATTGCAGTTCTCGTGCTATCAGAAGAGGGTATGGTCGACCGAATCCAGACAGGGAAGAAGTTGGCACCTTCGTAACCACAATATTCTAAGATGGTGTGCACTTATAGACCCCCATATGTTTGGACCTGGGCCTAGACCACATGAAGGTCCAGGACCATTACTGTACTCTACCGTCCAGTACATTATAACACAATGAGACGAATTCCAAAATAACTCCTGGAGGGAGTTCATAGATCAGGACATGGAAGCCTCATGCGAAAATCTCTCAACGGTTATCACTGAACTTTCTAAAAAAAAAAAAATACTCATAAGAAAGAACGACAAACGTAAAAGAACTAGATGAATGACAGAAGTAAAAAGAGCTATAACAACAAATCGAAACTGCTAGAAGTATAATACTACCAGGCATTACATAGATTAATTATGGGATATACAGGAGAATATTAATTCATCTACTCTGGAAATCAGATCAGCCAAAAGAAACTATGAAAGAAAACTTGCTCAAAATATTAAGAGATCAGAATTTTGATCTTTCTAAATCTGAAAGAAGTATTTTGTTGTTACGTAGAAAGACAAAGACAAAAGACCCAATTGGACCCCTGAATGATGACACCAAGTTATAAGTGATGGTAACAACACAATCATCACTCTGCACGCGTATCTTACATTAGTGTTCACTTCAGAAGGATTAGATAATATCACAGTCCCCACACAAGTGTTAGAAGCAGGCGGGAAGAAAGTTAAAGAATTGTCTCATAACGTCCGAAAAAAATTCACAGGAAGAGCATTGACATGAAGGATTAAAAACCCAAGTTGTGGCGCCTAATAATACCATTACAGAACCGGTATGACTTATTAACACTAATACAGCAGCGGTGGTACAGCAGCGGTGGTAGAGCAGCGTTGGTACAGCAGCGGTGGTACAGCAGCTTCTATTAACACCAGTACAGCACCGGTAATGGCTTAATAATACCAGTACAGCACCGGTATTGGCTTAATAATACCAGTACAGCACCGGTATTGGCTTAATAATACCAGTACAGCACCGGTATTGGCTTAATAATACCATCGCAAAAACCTATAAGATAGTGTGATAATACTTGTACACCAACTGAAATGGATAAATTTATCAGCACGACTAATAACACAAGACACTTGTAACTACACTACACTACACACTACATTTTGTTCATAAGACACCTGTAAGGTTTAGCAATTCCTGTATGACACCTGTAATGATCTAATTATACCTGTACATAACTTGTAGGAGGTAAATATTACCTGGATTATCTTGTTTTATTCAGGTGGGCGCCTTCCTCAACCATATGCATCCGTTCCTCCAGCGCCAGCAGCTGAACTACTCCATCTACTTCATCGAGCAGGAAGGTTGGTGGTGCTACGAGCAGGAAGGTTGGTGGTGCTACGAGCAGGAAGGTTGGTGGTGCTACGAGCAGGAAGGTTGGTGGTGCTACGAGCAGGAAGGTTGGTGGCGCTACGAGCAGGAAGGTTGGTGGTGCTACGAGCAGGAAGGTTGGTGGTGCTACGAGCAGGAAGGTTGGTGACGCTACGAGCAGGAAGGTTGGTGGTGCTACGAGCAGGAAGGTTGGTGACGCTACGAGCAGGAAGGTTGGTGGTGCTACGAGCAGGAAGGTTGGTGGTGCTACGAGCAGGAAGGTTGGTGACGCTACGAGCAGGAAGGTTGGTGGTGCTACGAGCAGGAAGGTTGGTGACGCTACGAGCAGGAAGGTTGGTGGTGCTACGAGCAGGAAGGTTGGTGGTGCTACGAGCAGGAAGGTTGGTGACGCTAAGGTTTCAAGCTCAACGAGCCACAATGTAGGACAGAACAGGAGATGCTTCCTCGCCCACACGGTTGTAAACCCGTGGAACTGCCTACCCGCCCAAGCCGTAAGTGCCAACTTTAGTTTAGTTCATTTACTAGCTGGAAAAGTAAAGATCGTTAAGGCAAATTGAGAAACCTTTCAAAAGGTGCCGGCTTCCTATCCTCGTCGAGGCCACTAGTGTTAGTGGCCCTCAGGTAAATATAATGACTTCTTTTTTAGTATTAAGTATGTAACCCATTACACCTTCAAATAATTTTTATCTGACTTATTCTAAATTTTAGTATGAATAAGTTATGTTCTCTGTATGCATTCTTTTGAATTATTATTAAATAAATTATTAATTTTATTATTATTATCTTAGAAAATCCCGAAGTAAGATACGATTTCTTTTACATTTACCTTTGTATATTTTCTTTAAATGTTTAAAGGGGATACAAATATAAAATATTAATATCCCACAAAGTTGAACTATAGATCCTCCCCAGGCTGAAATCCAACAGCAAATGTCAAACTCACTCTTTCCTTATTATTATAAAAATTATGTATAACACGAGACAATATCCATTGGTCTTGCTATGGGAAGAAGGCTTATGAAAGCTGCTTAGCAGTCCCCGTGGAGCAGTGGTAAGACACTCGCCCAGCGCTTTGCAAGCGCTTTGGCCTGGGTTCGTATTCTGGCCGGGGAAGATTGACTGGGCGCCAATCCTTCACTGTTGCCTGTGTTCACCCAACAGTGAATGAGTACCTAATTTTTTAAACGATTTGGCGGGTCGTATTCCAGGGGAATTTAGGATTAAGGACCTGCCCGAAACGCTATGGGTGCTACCCTGTAAATACAAAATGTTTGACGTATTTATTTGGTAGCATAAAGGGAGGGGGGGGGGACACTGCAGCTATTTATAAAAAGTCGTCTTTTAAACGTATAAAATACGTGTAAAGTGTGTGTGTGTGTGTGTGAGTACTTACCTAGTTGTGCTTGCGAGGGGGGGGGGGGGGTTGAGCTCTGGCTCTTGTGTACTCGCCTAGTTGTGTTTGCGGGGGTTGAGCTCTGGCTCTTTGGTCTCGCCTCTCAACCGTACTTGAAACTGTGTATGGAGTCAGCCTCCACCACATCGCTTCCTAATGCATTCCATTTGTCAACCACTCTGACACTAAAAAGTTCTTTCTAATATCTCTGTGGCTCATTTGGGCACTCAGTTTCCACCTGTGTCCCCTTGTGCGTGTGCCCCTTGTGTTAAATAGCCTGTCTTTATCAACCCTGTCGATTTCCTTTAGAATCTTGAATGTGGTGATCATGTCCCCCTAACTCTTCTGTCTTCTAACGAAGTGAGGTTTAATTCACGTAGTCTCTCCTCGTAGCTCATACCTCTCAGCTCGGGTACTAGTCTGGTGGCAAACCTTTGAACCTTTTCCAGTTTAGTCTTATGCTTGACTAGATATGGACTCCACGCTGGAGCCGCATACTCCAGGATTGGTCTGACATATGTGGTATATAATGTTCTGAAAGATTCCTTACACAAGTTTCTAAAGGCCGTTCTTATGTTAGCCAACCTGGCATATGCTGCTGATGTTATCCTCTTGATATGAGCTTCAGGGGACAGGTCTGGCGTGATATCAACCCCCAGGTCTTTCTCTCTCTCTGACTCTTGAAGTATTTCATCTCCCAAATGATACCTTGTATCTGGTCTCCTGCTTCCTACCCCTATCTTCATTACATTACATTTGCTTGGGTTAAACTCTAACAGCCATTTGTTCGACCATTCCTGCAGCTTGTCCAGGTCTTCTTGAAGCCTCAAGCTGTCCTCCTCTGTCTTAATCCTTCTCATAATTTTGGCGTCGTCGGCAAATATTGAGATGAATGAGTCTATACTCTCTGGGAGATCATTTACGTATATCAGAAACAGGATAGGTCCAAGTACAGAGCCCTGTGGGACTCCACTGGTGACTTCACGCCAGTCTGAGGTCTCACCCCTCACTGTAACTCTCTGCTTCCTATTGCTTAGGTACTCCCTTATCCACTGGAGCGCCCTACCTGTTACTCCTGCCTGTTTCTCCAGCTTATGCATCAACCTTTTATGGGGTACTGTGTCAAAGGCTTTCCGACAATCCAAAAAAATGCAGTACGCCCATCTTTCTCTTTCTTGCTTAATCTTTGTCACCTGATCGTTTCTCAAGGGGAGACAGGTGGAAACTCAGTTTCCACCTGTGTCCCCTTGTTCGCGTCCCGCCAGTGTTCAATAGTTTATCCTTGTTTACCCGGTCGATTCCCCTGAGGATTTTGTAGGTTGTGATCATGTCCCCCCTTACTCTTCTGTCTTCCAGTGTCGTAAGGTGCATTTCCCGCAGCCTTTCCTCATAACTCATGCCTCTTAGTTCTGGGACTAGTCTAGGAGCATACCTTTGCACTTTTTCCAGCTTCGTCTTGTGCTTGACAAGGTACGGGCTCCATGCTGGGGCCGCATATTCCAGGATTGGTCTTACATATGTGGTGTACAAGATTTTGAATGATTCCTTACACAGGTTTCTGAACGCTGTTCTGATGTTAGCCAGCCTCGCATATGCCGCAGATGGTATTCTCTTTATGTGGGCTTCAGGAGACAGGTTTGGTGTGATGTCAACTAGATCTTTCTCTCTGTCTGTTTCATTAAGTGCTTCATCTCCTATTCTGTATTCTGTTTCTGGCCTCCTGTTTCCACTGCCTAGTTTCATTACTTTGCATTTACTCGGGTTGAACTTCAACAGCCATTTGTTGGACCATTCACTCAGTCTGTCTAGGTCATCTTGTAGTCTCCTACTATCATCCTCTGTTTCAATCCTCCCCATTATTTTTGCATCGTCGGCAAACATTGAGAGGAACGAATCTATACCCTCTGGGAGATCAATTATATATACCAGAAACAGTATAGGTCCAAGGACTGACCCCTGCGGGACTCCACTTGTAACGTCTCGCCAATCTGAGACCTCACCCCTCACACAGACTCGTTGTCTCCTGTTGCTTAGGTACTCCTTTATCCAATGGAGTACCTTCCCTTTCACTCCAGCCTGCATCTCCAGCTTTCTCACCAGCCTCTTGTGTGGCACTGTATCAAAGGCTTTCTGACAATCCAAAAATATGCAGTCTGCCCATCCCTCTCTTTCTTGCCTTATTTTTGTTGCCTGGTCGTAGAATTCAAGTAACCCTGTGAGGCAGGACCTACCATCCCTGAACCCATGTTGATGCTGTGTTACAAATGCTCCACTTCGGTCCAAATGCTCCACTAGCTTTTTTCGCACAGTCTTCTTCATCAACTTGCATGGTATGCAGGTTAGGGACGTGTGTGTTAGTGGTTTTGCAAGACTGTACCTCCCAAGCACCAACGTGTGTATTCCCACAGCCAATTTTACCTTCTTGCATATATATATATATATACATAAATATACAAATATAATTAAATAAATGTCCAATTCTAAGTAATGCATCAACGTTATGAATTCTAGCAACTTGAAATTTTCGAAAACGTGTTCAGGGTTTCTAAATTGTCTATTCCAAATATTTTCCAATAGATCATCACGCTATTTTTTGTTCTTTTTTTATGTACTGTGAGCTGACAACTGACGTTTATAGCAAATTGACTTCATTACTTGTCACTGTCTCCCTGACCATTGGATTACATTTATCATCACTGACAAGAGTTAACATTGATTAATATGGTCCCAGTGTTGTGTGAATTTAATATTTATTGATCTCGCTCAGTCAGTTTCCTGTTGTGATAGGTACGGACCTTTTTAATCGGGCCCGCTTGCTGAACGTGGGGTTCCTGGAGGCCCGCAAGGAGGGCCCCTGGGACTGCTACGCCTTCCACGACGTTGATATGCTTCCTGAGAACGACTTCCACCTCTACCACTGCTNAAGAGTGTGCAGGAGCACTTTGATCCACTCTCCATAGTGTATAGTAAGTCACTGGAAACGGGGGACCTACCAGAAATATGGAAGACTGCTAATGTAGTACCAATATACAAAAAGGGTGACAGACAAGAGGCACTGAACTACAGGCCAGTGTCCTTAACTTGTATACCATGCAAGGTGATGGAGAAGATTGTGAGAAAAAACCTAGTAACACATCTGGAGAGAAGAGACTTCGTGACAACCCATCAACATGGGTTCAGGGAGGGTAAATCTTGCCTTACAGGCTTGATAGAATTCTACGATCAGGTGACAAGAATTAAGCAAGAAAGAGAAGGGTGGGCGGACTGCATTTTTTTGGACTGTCGGAAAGCCTTTGACACAGTACCCCATAAAAGGTTGATGCATAAGCTGGAGAAACAGGCAGGAGTAACAGGTAGGGCGCTCCAGTGGATAAGGGAGTACCTAAGCAATAGGAAGCAGAGAGTTACAGTGAGGGGTGAGACCTCAGACTGGCGTGAAGTCACCAGTGGAGTCCCACAGGGCTCTGTACTTGGACCTATCCTGTTTTCTGATATACGTAAATGATCTCCCAGAGGGTATAGACTCATTCCTCTCAATGTTTGCTGACGACGCCAAAATTATGAGAAGGATTAAGACAGAGGAGGACAGCTTGAGACTTCAAGAAGACCTGGACAAGCTGCAGGAATGGTCGAACAAATGGCTGTTAGAGTTTAACCCAAGCAAATGTAATGTAATGAAGATAGGGGTAGGAAGCAGGAGACCAGATACAAGGTATCATTTGGGAGATGAAATACTTCAAGAGTCAGAGAGAGAGAAAGACCTGGGGGTTGATATCACGCCAGACCTGTCCCCTGAAGCTCATATCAAGAGGATAACATCAGCAGCATATGCCAGGTTGGCTAACATAAGAACGGCTTTAGAAACTTGTGTAAGGAATCTTTCAGAACATTATATACCACATATGTCAGACCAATCCTGGAGTATGCGGCTCCAGCATGGAGTCCCTATCTAGTCAAGCATAAGACTAAACTGGAAAAGGTTCAAAGGTTTGCCACCAGACTAGTACCCGAGCTGAGAGGTATGAGCTACGAGGAGCGACTGCAGGAATTAAACCTCACTTCGTTGGAAGACAGAAGAGTTAGGGGGGACATGATCACCACATTCAAGATTCTCAGGGGAATCGACAGGGTGATAAAGACAGGCTGTTTAACACAAGGGGCACACGCACTAGGGGACACAGGTGGAAACTGAGTGCCCAAATGAGCCACAGAGATATTAGAAAGAACTTTTTTAGTGTCAGAGTGGTTGACAAATGGAATGCATTAGGAAGCGATGTGGTGGAGGCTGACTCCATACACAGTTTCAAGTGTAGATATGATAGAGCCCAATAGGCTCAGGAAACTGTACACCTGTTGATTGACAGTTGAGAGGCGGGACCAAAGAGCCAGAGCTCAACCCCCGCAAGCACAACTAGGTGAGTACAACTAGGTGAGTACAGAAACAAAGGTCATGAGAACAAACACAACACCGGCCAGAAGGGCGCACAATAGGTACAACACATTGCAAAACAACCCATAGGTCCAAGCACACACCAAACACACAGCACGCACACAGACTACTCAAAATGTTCATACTTGTCCGGCCACTCCGCCACCGGGAAGCGAACACAATACGCCTCCCAGAGTAACATGATATTAGCCGGAACAGGGCGATCATGTACCGTACGGGGATCAGGCATCGACTCTGGCACACCCACAACAAAAACCCGAGCCCGCGGAACCCAGAGGAAGAAGGGCACCACGGAACAGGATGCACGTGGTCAACAATGTCAAACTGCAAAGGATTCTGAGCATCATGCGCCATGCCGGAGGCCAAGACGAGAGGGAGGGGCTCTTTCCCACGGGGCCAGGCAATGGGCAGCGCACTAGGAGCCTCCTCGGCTGCCTCATAGGGCTCCACGTCAACGCCGGACGGTGCACCTGCTGGGACCCCCCACGCTTAGCATCTTTCTTCAGCACCAGCTTGAGGCCTCGGCTCGCATCAGAACCCTCACCATCCACGTCCGTAGGAGCAGCCACCTTCCACTGCGGAGAACCTTCTGCAGGAGAAAGAACAGGAGGTAAATCATATGCACAACCACGATCAACAGCAGGCACATGGACGTCAGCAACCACCAGCAACGTAGAGCACAAAGCATCCGGAACCGCCACATCATCGCCTGAAGCTCCACCGGCGTCGAAGTCCTCCACATCAGCCCAAGCAGTAGACGAACGCCTTGAACGCTTGGGCACCGGCCTCACATCCGGAGGCTGACCCAGAACCACGGGCTTCACAAGCCGTGCGAACCGACGCCCGTCGCAATACGGCAGCAGCCTCAACCACAGGGGGAACCGGGCCACACACAACAGGATGCTCCGCAGCCCCCCAGCACTCAGCACAGCCGTAACACCAGGCGAGGGCGCAGGACCAGGCGCAGCAGCAGGAGACGAGGCAGATGAAGAAGACTCGCAGAGACCATCCGGAAGACCCTCGGGAACAACTGGCACAGCGAATTGACCAGCGACAGGAGCCACTGCAACACCCGGAGGAGGGACAGCAACCACCGGGGGCATGTCGGGTGACGCAGGGGGGCCGCATCAGCAGCGAACGGGACCTGTCCCTCCTCATCTCCGGAAGCCACGCCCTGAGGGAGCGGCGGGAAATCCTCTTCCCGGAACAAGTTGACAGGTGCAGCAGGGGCCTCAGAGCACCCGGCAGCCTGATGCCCTAACTGGCCACATCGAAAACAGGTATGGGGCTGCCGGGCATAATACACCCGAACGTAGTAACCCATCAGCCGGACAGAAGATGGGATATCCGACCGCAGGCGCATACCTAATGTACGGATGTTCGTCCGCTTCCCAGCATACTTTCCTGAGGAAAGCGTGTTTACCCGCACACTGATGACAGCACCATACCTCCCGAAGAAGGTCTTCAGGGAACTCCAGGGGCGCACCGTGCACACTGACATAAGTCAGGGCACCACTGCAGTCCGAGACTGCAACAGAGCCGGCGCCATCCGGCAACGGCAACGAACGCCCTTCGTACCGACCGAGGAAGTCCCGATACTCCTCCTCCCTCACGAACTTGACAATCACCCGGTGGGCCGTAACAAGTTCAACTCCGTAAACGGCCTCCACTGGGACACGAAGCATGTCACACATCACTACCTCAACGGCTGGATAACCAGCCTTACAAGAGAACTCCAGTCCCACGGAATTCTGACGCAGAACAGGAGGAAGTTGAAGGCCCGCCACGGCAGAACCACCACGTCAGCTCGCAGCCAGCCAGGCAACAACACTGGGTAGGGCAGAGACGCCCACCACCTGGCGACCAAATGGGCAAACAACCCCAGCAGTCACGGAGCCCGGGACACGTCCTCACTCCACGGCTGCTCAGGGTGCACTCTCAGAGGATTCATAGTTAGTGGGTTTATCTAGTGATTTGATTTTGCTTCTTGTAGGCTTTCAAGGATTGCCTTAAAGGATAAATTGTAATTGTAATAATGAGTATTTACATTATTTGTCATGTAATTAAGCATTTTTGCTTTGATTTATTGACGTTAGCCTTTTCTATTAAGTCTCTGTTAGACACCTGATTTGCCTTCAGATTATCTGTGGCAGCTTTCACTCCTGTGAATGCAATAGATTTGGTGATTAAGATTATATTCTAGGATTAACATTGTTATTTTAGATGAATGATAAATATTTTGATTGAGATAGTCAATGGGCTGTTTTAGCCATTAAGATTATGTGAGATTGGGATTGGAGATAAAGATTAGTGATCGGCTGTTTAGACATTAAGATTGTGGATCAAGGTGGATGATGTGCTGTTTAGCCAAATGATAATATTTGTCAATCAACTGATGCAGGTGGCCTGTAGGCCTTCAAGCTTCTTGAGTAGTATCCACTGTTTATAGTGGACCTGTAAGTGTCCTTTTGTTTCCTGTTTATAGTTGCAGGTGGAAGACTGGTAGTCATTTTGACTTTTTCCGAGATTAATCTCTTTTAAAATTAAATAAAAAAAATTATTCAGGAAAAGTATGTACACGCATGAAGGGTTACAAACATAATGTTGGATTTATAGATATAGCTAGTACATACAATGCATAAAGCCACTGACACGCATAGCGTTTCGGGCAAAAACGAAATCTCAATTATCTCAAATTATTTTGAGATAATTAAGCTTAAATGTATGTGTATTTTGATAACTGATTGATTCTGTCTACTTAGGTAATGATTCCAAAGATTGTCCTTCCTTTCCTCCTTGAAATCTGATGTAGCAGACTGCACAATTATCAAAAGTCGAACTATGTAAACATATATTCAACCCGTCCTCGCAAATTTCATAAGTCAATATTGACTTATTAAATATGTGCATAGATGACATACTTAACATAATAGTTTCCCTTGAAAAACTTCATAGAAAACACCGACCTTACCTAACCTTGTAAGGATGTTAAGATAAGCATCTTATTTCTTCGTAATTACAACTCTTACCTAACCTATACCTATAATAGGTTAAGTAACAATTGAAATTACGAAGCTATAAGATGCTTATTTTAACATACTAACAAGGTTAGGTAAGGTCGGTGTTTTCTATGACGCTTTTCAAGGGAAACTATTATGTTAAGTATGTCACCTATGCACGCAACTAACAAGTCAATATTGACTTATTAAATTTGCGAGGACGGGTTGAATATATGTTTACATAGTTCGACTTGTATGCACATCGAGTTGATAAATGATAATAATTGTTTAAAAAGGTTCTTTCATTTTTAATTGTTTAAAATTGTTTGAAGGATGAACAAATCCACAAGGACCGTAATGAGGGTTCGAACCTACGTCTGGGATGATCTCAGACGCGCCATAGTTGATTGTGCCACGACATGGTCCGACATTGCACCTGGGTACATGGGGGGGAATTGTGTAAAAACCCAGGTTAGTGTCTCGGAGAGGCTGCAGAATCCGTGTGAGGGCAGTAGCACTCCCAGTTTCAATTCTGTTGACCATGTCGTGGTGCAATCGATTAAGGTGCATTTGGGATCATCCTGGACGTAGGTTCGAACCTTCATCACGGCCCTTGTGGATTTTTTTCATTTGATGTATCACATAATTGTGATTTCTGTGTGTGTGTTTAAAGGATGTTCTGTCTTGGTCTAGAACATCTCCTGTGTTCCGCTGAAGGATGGGGCAGTATGCTGGATGTTCTATTTTTTTTTTTTGAGATATATACAAGAGTTGTTACATTCTTGTACAGCCACTAGTACGCGTAGCGTTTCGGGCAGGTCCCTGGAATACGATCCCCGCCGCGAAGAATCGTTTCTTCATCCAAGTACACATTTTACTGTTGCGTTAAACAGAGGCTACAGTTAAGGAATTGCGCCCAGTAAATCCTCCCCGGCCAGGATACGAACCCGTGACATAGCGCTCGCGGAACGCCAGGCGAGTGTCTTACCACTACACCACGGAGACTGGTTTTGATCTAGAACACGATAGAATATAACTGTTAGCTGGCTGAAGACAGTTGGGTCAAGTTGTTCCATGTGTGTAGTGTCTAATGTCTAATCTCCTGTTCTCATTGACTGTGTCGATAATTGATGTGTAGTTTGTGAGGATATCTCTGGTGATGACCTGGTTGTGTGGTAATCATACGCTCTTTGTTGGAGCCTCGTTTTCTGTGTATTGACAAGCATCTTGAGAGACGTGGTGCTGACCTGCCAATATACTCAGATAACAACAAGACGCCATCAAGAATATATAATCTCTAGAATCTTTAATATCTCTCATATTCAGTAACATGTCTGCAAGAAAGGTTACTACTAGAATATACATTTAATAAACTAGAAAAGTAGTACACATATACAATACACTAGAAAAGTAATACACACATACAGCACACTCGACAATTAGTACACACTTGTATACTAGACAAGTAGTACACACTTGTATACTAGACAAGTAGTACACTCATACAGTATACTAGACAAGTGGTACACCCATACAGTATACTAGACAAGTAGTACACCCATACAGTATACTAGACAAGTAGTACACCCATACAGTATACTAGACAAGTAGTACACACCATGCAGTATACTAGACAAGTAGTACACCCATACAGTATACTAGACAAGAAGTACACCCATACAGTATACTAGACAAGTAGTACACACATACAGTATACTAGACAAGTAGTACACACATACAGTATACTAGACAAGTAGTACACACATACAGTATACTAGACAAGTAGTATACACATACAGTATACTAGACAAGTAGTACACCCATACAGTATACTAGACAAGTAGTACACCCATACAGTATACTAGACAAGTAGTACACCCATACAGTATACTAGACAAGTAGTACACCCATACAGTATACTAGACAAGTAGTACACACATGCAGTATACTAGACAAGTAGTACACCCATACAGTATACTAGACAAGAAGTGCACCCATACAGTATACTAGACAAGTAGTACACACATACAGTATACTAGACAAGTAGTACACACATACAGTATACTAGACAAGTAGTACACACATACAGTATACTAGACAAGTAGTATACACATACAGTATACTAGACAAGTAGTACACCCATACAGTATACTAGACAAGTAGTACACCCATACAGTATACTAGACAAGTAGTACACCCATACAGTATACTAGACAAGTAGTACACCCATACAGTATACTAGACAAGTAGTACACCCATACAGTATACTAGACAAGTAGTACACCCATACAGTATACTAGACAAGTAGTACACCCATACAGTATACTAGACAAGTGGTACACCCATACAGTATACTAGACAAGTAGTACACTCATACAGTATACTAGACAAGTAGTACACCCATACAGTATACTAGACAAGTAGTACACCCATACAGTATACTAGACAAGTAGTACACCCATACAGTATACTAGACAAGTAGTACACCCATACAACACACTAGACAAGTAGTACACACATACAGTATACTAGACAAGTAGTACACCCATACAGTATACTAGACAAGTAGTACACCCATACAGTATACTAGACAAGTAGTACACCCATACAGTATACTAGACAAGTAGTACACCCATACAACACACTAGACAAGTAGTACACCCATACAGTATACTAGACAAGTAGTACACCCATACAGTATACTAGACAAGTAGTACACCCATACAGTATACTAGACAAGTAGTACACCCATACAGTATACTAGACAAGTAGTACACACATACAGTATACTAGACAAATAGTACACACATGCAGTATACTAGACAAGTAGTACACCCATACAGTATACTAGACAAGTAGTACATACAGTATACTAGACAAGTAGTACACCCATACAGTATACTAGACAAGTAGTACACCCATACAGTATACTAGACAAGTAGTACACACATACAGTATACTAGACAAATAGTACACACATGCAGTATACTAGACAAGTAGTATACACATACAGTATACTAGACAAGTAGTACACCCATACAGAATACTAGACAAGTAGTACACACATACAGTATACTAGACAAGTAGTACACTCATACAGTATACTAGACAAGTAGTACACACATACAGTATACTAGACAAGTAGTACACTCATACAGTATACTAGACAAGTAGTACACACATACAGTATACTAGACAAGTAGTACACTCATACAGTATACTAGACAAGTAGTACACCCATACAGTATACTAGACAAGTAGTACACTCATACAGTATACTAGACAAGTAGTACACCCATACAGTATACTAGACAAGTAGTACACCCATACAGTATACTAGACAAGTAGTACACTCATACAGTATACTAGACAAGTAGTACACCCATACAACACACTAGACAAGTAGTACACACATACAGTATACTAGACAAGTAGTACACCCATACAACACACTAGACAAGTAGTACACCCATACAGTATACTAGACAAGTAGTACACTCATACAGTATACTAGACAAGTAGTACACCCATACAACACACTAGACAAGTAGTACACCCATACAGTATACTAGACAAGTAGTACACTCATACAGTATACTAGACAAGTAGTACACCCATACAGTATACTAGACAAGTAGTACACTGTGAAGAAGTCGACGCCATTTGTTAAGTGCACCCGACTCCAATTCTTTTAGGAGGGAAGAGGTGTGATGAGACCAACGCCATCTGTTGTGTGCAGTCGACCCCATTTTCTGCTCCCTGGTGGAAAGCTGTGATCTTACTGACACCTGCGTAGTTTCTTTCTTACTAATCACAATAAGAAAGCACCACCCCACATCACTCCTCAGAAGTGATGTGGGTGATATCTTGTACGACATGAATTAGTTCACCAAGGGCAGTCTTGAACGTGGCCGAGTCGGTGTAGGCAGTGATACCTGGCGAGGTATTGGTAACTGAACCGACGTACCCTGAGATAGTCAGGTTGAGTTACGACATGAAAGTACTGCCCGTCTGTTAAGCTTTGTTGTTGTGAAGCCTGTGTGGAACCCTGTCAGTGTGTTGCTGGAGGCCCCCTGCCAGTATACTGTTGCTGGAGACCCCTGCCAGTGTGTTGTTGCTGGAGACCCCCCTGCCAGTGTGCTTTTGCTGGAGACCCCCCTGCCAGTGTGCTGTTGCTGGAGAGTAGAAGTGGTGCTTTGGCACCGTGACGATACTGTGTAGGACTGACCCCATGATTTACCGAGAAAGGTGAACTCGCTGGTGTGAGGACCATGGAAGACACTTAGGGAGGGCACCTTGAGTGTTGTACGATAGAAGATAGAAGTGTACTCGCCAGGAAAGAAGATTGCAGAAGTATAAAGTGTCCTGTGTGAAAGTGACACTTGCAGTGCTATGTCATGTACATGTGTGTGTATATATAGTTAGAAGTACAATTGGTGAAGGTTCTGTTTTAGTGTTTACCCTTTTTCCATTAAAGTGATTATTACTGCTGCCAGTTCTTAATAACTTACCAATGATTCTGGGTGGGATCGAGTAAGAAGAGGCACTAAGGCCCAATGTACAGTTTGATAAGTAATGAACTCTGTTACTGGCTAGGTGAGGCCGCAACACACATATACAACACACTAGACAAGTAGTACATTCTGGAGTTTGATGAGAGGCGGTGTAAACACAGCTTCGAGCACTATTCGGTGGAACAGTAACAATGTTTCGTTAACCTCGAGACTCTTTCTGTTATTGAAGCTTAAAACATGTTAAAGCATACCAGCAAAATGTTGTCAGGTCTGGTAGCCATATGAAGGTCCAATTATCTGCCTAGTTGTACCTTCATTGAAAGCAATTTGGATAGACATGAATGAAGTTAATGGAAGCTTTAACAGGATGAGTTACATGTTGGCGCCAAACCTGACCTGAATGGAAACGCTTCGCGTATCTGAAATTTTAGATGAGCTAAATTTAATAAATATCTGTAAAAATAAAATAGTCAAGCAGGTCAACTAATATCTTGGCTGAGGTCCAAACAGACTAATAAATACGTGGTGTAGTGGTAAGACACTCGCCTGGCGTTCCGCGAGCGCTATGTCACGGGTTCGTATCCGGGCCGGGAGGATTTACTGGGTGCAATTCCTTAACTGTAGCCTCTGTTTAACGCAACAGTAAAATGTGTACTTGGATGAAAAAACGATTCTTCGCGGCGGGGATCGTATTCCAGGGACCTGCCCGAAACGCTCGCGTACCAAACAATGTAACAACTACTTGGTATATATCTCAAAAAAAAAAAAAAAAAAAAAAAGAAAAGTTTCTCCTAAAAATTTCAAGTTTGACATGACTGGTTGGTGTAATAAAGACTGTCAAGGGTAACTATGAGGGATGAGGCAGGAGGTTTGTGGCAACTTGCAAATGTCAAGGTCATAGTGAAAGGTTCCCGGGTTCAATTCTGCAAGATATAGTACTCTGAATCAATTCTGGGGTGATGCCGGAGAAAGACAGTTGTTGCTCTAGGAGGGTTTCAATATGCCTAACATTCCTTCTGCCTCCAACTGTGGGAAACCATAAAACAAATGACAGGATAAGCAACATGCACGTTGCAACATAGCACCGTTCATTTTGAAACATAGCAACGTTCATGTTGCAACATACATGTTGCTATGATAAACCCTAGCAACATACATGTTGCTAGGGTTTATTCGCAGGAGTGTCGGACACTGCCAAATGAACCCGGCCTTTGGGTCATATTGAACACTTTTCTCCGGACAGGTGGAAGGTGGAGGTGGAGGAGGAGGGAAGCTGTGAGTGTGGGTGAGCGGAGGCGCGCCACGCCCAGCTGGTGAGGCCCGGCGGCTTTGGTTCCTCAACACTGGTCTGGCCAGATGGTACCCGCTCCATTGTGCCCTACAGGGGACAGTACAACACAGGTCGTGTACACAAACACATCTCACTCTGTGTTCTCTGTCTCTCTTCGTCTCTCTCTAGTCTCTCTCTCTGTCTCTCTCTTCTGTCTCTGTCCTCTCTCTTTCTTCTCGTTATGTCACTGTTGTGTGTTCGTCTGCTGTTGTCTGTGTGTCTTTCTGTCTCTCTCTCTCTCTCTCCTTGTTTAGAACTAAGTTGTATAGAGTTCATAAGGGATGTCAAATGCCGTGCCTAGTGAAACTGCAAACAAAAGCTGTTATCCTACCTTGCATATGAAGCTTGCTACTAGAAATTCATTTATATACTTTGACAAACTATCACTAGCCTATGCTTTGAAGCTTCAATACTAATCCAGAGTGCCTGACCCGATCAAATGCTCCTGCTATGTCTAGAGCAACAAGACAGCTGATCTTGGACTCATCATCCAGTGACTGATGCCACTAAGTGGAGATGATTACTAAGAGATAGCAGGAGATCGGCTTTTCTCAAAAACATGCTGTCGATCACGTATTAGCCGATGATGATCAAACAATAATAATTTGTTTGAGCGATTAATGATTCTAAGATCTTGCCAGTAATTGAGAGCAGTGACACAGGCTGCTGTAGTTCCCCAACTACTGAGCAGCGGCCTTTTTGTGTACTGAAACATCTGCCTTCTTCCATAAGGAGGGACAAATTCCTTGAGCTAGGCAGAGTTAGAAGAGGCACGTGAGAGGTGGAGCCAACAGGTCAGTACAGCTCGAAATAGTTTGACTGACTTATCTGGCCCACAGCTTGACTGTGTTTAGGAGTTATAAGAGATGGGAGAACTTCAGCCTGCTGTATAACCACTTCAGTCATCCTAGACCAGTGCTTGGGCAAGTTGTCGAGGCTGGACAGATCGCAGGGAACCGCACTTATAGGGCGGGCACGTGGGGATTTAGCGAGATCATGCCTTATCCTGATTGTTGGTGCTGCAACAGTTCCAACATTGGTTTAGAGCGGGAGGATTGTGTCCTCAGATGAGTATCCCTCCTGATCCTTCACTAGGGACCACCAGACCTTGAATCCAACCATTGCATTGTAGATGCAAGTTTTCTTCGAGATTCGGATTCCCATCTGGATATCTCTCCCACTTTTGAATTTTTTCATATGCGACAATATGTCTATGAACTATTTACGTTATGAACCGAGGGATGCCGTTCAAATCTCCTCCAGACCTTGCTTTTGGCTTCAGCTGCCATCCGGGAGCGATATCCAAACCAAGGCTTCCCGGTAGGCTTGGTCACGTACTGCAAGCCAGGAATGTACCTGTGCTGGAGATCCAGTATACGACTGGTGAAAGCGTTTACTAAACTGTTCATCCCCCTTGAGGAAAGGCATTCCAATCATTGTGGGCCACGTCTGTGGTAGCAAACTACTAATATAATATAATAAAAAATAATAATAATAATAATAATTAAAAAACATTACTTCAAGCTCTGAACGTAGGGCTGGCCAGATCCTATTTCTCACAGCCAGGTAGTTTCGAACAGGATTCATTCAACCGATCTGTCGGGATATCAGTGTAATAACGACGCCCCTGGTTGTCTGAAGAAACCAACATATTTCCAGAGGTCTGCGGTGAACTATGCTTGCAGGAAGGTCAGCTATGACAGGATAACGGCGAGTCTGACATATGGTTGGGAAAGTTCACAAAATTTAAAAGGTGAAGAAATGCTAAAGAGATTATCAGATCTTCTGTATAAGATACTGGATGAGGTCATCGACAATTCTAATGTGCTGACAGTTGTGCTGCATTAGCAGGGGGTCTAGGTTGTCCATCAGAAGTTGATTGGGGAAGCACCTGCCATTGAGGTCTGTACATGGCACATAAGAGTATCAGGTGCCTGGATTTATGCAAATTTTGAAGAACATGATTTTAAGATGACCAGGGATGATCTCATGAATGGGTTGGGCATGTACAGATTCTGATGCAAATTGAAACTCCTTGACCTGCCCTTCGGCTCACATGGAGGTATAACCGGAAATTGTAGCAAAGTTCTCAGGTGTCCAGTCATCTAGAAATGTTTCTATCACAACAACCACTCAGGACGATGAGTGTTCACAAAAACTGTTTGGAGAATTCGCCAGCATTGGAATGACGCCCCTGATGTTGGCAGATAGTATGCTGATTGATGACTTGTCATGTCTGCGTTGTTGTTTGAGAAGGCAGGGTGTTTGGTGGCAGACCTGGTAGCTCGCAGGCTGGTAGTGTGTAACTGCTGTGCTGAGTAAGGCAAGGCGTTTTAACTGTAGGGCTTAGATTGAATCCAAGATAAGTATCAAAAAATTTTTTTCCTGACTATCCAGGAACCTTTTTGGTTGACATGAGTCCTTTAGACCCTTCACGGCAGTAGTAATTGCACTTGGGGGGATCAATCCGACAGGTTATCAGCTGTGTATGCCCCTGCGCGATGATTTAGAGCAGGGCCTTAATAAGAGGCTGGGAAGTTGACGCAGAGCAAGCGCTGATTGAAGAGATGAGGCCCGAGTGCTGGTGTGACGTTGTTCAGGGCCTGTTGAGGTTGGTGATGCGGTTCCTTAGTTTTGGTGAGGGTGTGAGGGCCGAGAAACACTGGTTGGTTGGGACACGCTACGACCACCCTCTAGCCTATTCGGCTGTTAGAGTCTTTGGGTTTGGCGTGTAAAGGTGCTGTGGGCAAAACTCTGATTGGACAGATGTAGATGTCGGTACCAGTGTGTATGAATTGGCAGGAGTGGAAGTCACACTGGTGCTGTATTTGAACTGCTGTGCGTTTCCTCAGTTGGTTTTGTGACAGAAGGGGTGTTGGCTGCGACAAAAATGTGTCAGAGCCTCCCTATTTTGGGGAGTTTTCCTTACTTAAACTGTTGTTGTTTCTTAAATATGTTGATAATTTGTGGTCCTCGGTAAGAGCATTGCAGTTCTCGTGCTATCAGAAGAGGGTATGGTCGACCGAATCCAGACAGGGAAGAAGTTGGCACCTTCGTAACCACAATATTCTAAGATGGTGTGCACTTATAGACCAGTCCAATAATGTTTGGACCTGGGCCTAGACCACATGAAGGTCCAGGACCATTACTGTACTCTACCGTCACAGTACATTCAACACAATGGACACGAATTCCAAAATAACTCCTGGAGGGAGTTCATAGATCAGGACATGGAAGCCAATGCGAAAATGCTCATCAACGGTTATCACTGAACTTTCTAAAAAAAACAAAAATATCATAAAAAAGAACGACAAACTTATAAGAACTCGATGATATGACAGAAGTAAAAGAGCTATATACAACAATCGACACTGCTAGAAGTATAATATTACCAGGAATTACATGATTAATTTGGGAATACAGGGAGATATTAATTTAATTTTTCTACTCTGGAAATCAGAGTCAGCCAAAAGAAACTATGAAAGAAAACTTGACTCAAAATATTAAGAGATCAGAATTTTGATCTTTCTAAATCTGAAAGAAAGTATTTTGTTGTTACGTAGAAAGACAAAGACAAAAGACCCAATGGACCCTGAATGATGACCAAAGGTATAAGTGATGGGTAACAACAATCATCACTTCTGCAACGCGTATCTTACCATTCGTGTCACTTCAGAAGACTAGATAATATCACAGTCCCCACACAAGTGTTAGCAGCAGGCGGGAAGAAAGTTAAAGAATTGTCTCATAACGTCTGAAAAAAATTCACAGGAAGAGCATTGACATGAAGGATTAAAAACCCAAGTTGTGGCGCCTAATAATACCATTACAGCACCGGTAATGACTTATAACTGGACAGCGAGCGGTATGGTAACAGCATGCTCGCTTGGTACAGTACAGCAGCTTGGTACACCAGCGGTGGTACAGCAGCGGTGGTACAGCAGCGTGGTACAGCAGCGTGGTACAGCAGCGTTGGTACAGCAGCGGTGGTACAGCAGCGGTGGTACAGTAGCGTTGGTACAGGCCCGGGTTGGTACAGCTAGCGGTGGTACAGCAGTCGGTGGTATCACGCAGCCGGTTGTGGTACAGCAGCAGTGTGGTACAGCAGCGTGGTACAGCAGCGGTGGCGACAGCAGCGGTGGTAGCAGCAGCGGTGGGTAGAGCAGCGCTTGGTACCAGCCAGCCGGATTGGTACAGCAGCGTCTTGGTCTACATGCAGCGGTGGTAGCACGCAGCGTGGTACAGCAGGCGTTGGTACAGCAGCGTTGGTACAGCAGCCCCGGGGGTACAGCAGGCGGGGGTACAGCAGCGGTGGTACACCAGCGGTGGTACACCAGCGGTGGTACAGCAGCGGAGTGGCTACAGCAGCCGATCTGGCTACAGCAGCGCGTGGTTAGCCGCAGCGTTGGTACATGGACAAGCAAGGGGAGACACGCAAGGAGGTACAGCAGCGGTGGTACAGCAGCTTGCGTACAGCAGGGTGGCTAGACGGCGGAGGGGTACAGCAGCGGTGGTACAGCAGGTGATACCACGCAGTGTGGTACAGCAGCGTGGTACAGCAGCGTTGGTACAGCAGCGGTGGTACAGCAGCGTTTGGTACAGCAGCGTGGTACAGCAGCGGGTAAGGGTGCTACCCAGCAGCGTTGGTACAGCACGGGTGGTAAGCCAGCGGGCTACAGCGTGGTGGTACAGCAGGTGGGCTAGCCGGTGGGTTACAGCAAGCGGTGGTACAGCAGCGTTGGTACAGCAGGCAAGAGCGGTGGTACAGCAGCGTTGGTACAGCCGCGGTGGTACAGCAGCGGTGGTACAGCAAGGGTACAGCAGGTGGTAGGACAGCAGCGGTGGTACAAAGGGTACAGCAGGTACAGCAGCGGTGGTCAGCAGCGGGGATAAGGTGTCACAGCAGTCGTTGGTACAGCAGCGGGACAGCAGCGTGGTACAGAGGTACACGCACAGCGTGGTACAGGAGTGGTACAGCAGCGCGTTGGAGTACATGCAGCGGTGGTCCAGCAGCGGTGGTACAGCAGCGGGGGTACAGCAGCGGTGGTACACCAGCGGTGTTACAACAGCGTCTGGTACAGCAGGCGTTGGTAGCAGCAGCGTTGGTACAGCAGCGGTGGTACAACAGCGGTGGTACAGCAGCGGTGTGGTGGTAGAGCAGCGGTGGTACAGCAGCGGTGGTACAGCGCAAGCGTATGGTAGCAGCAGCGGTTGGTGACAGCAGGCGTTTGGTACAGCAGCGGTGAGTACGAAGCAGGTGGTACACCAGCGGTGGTACAGCAGCGGGGGTACAGCAGCGGTGGTACAGCAGCGGTGGAACAGCAGCGGTGGTACAGCAGGGGTGGTTGGTACAGCAGGGGTACACGCAGCGGTGGTGGGTACAGCAGCCGGTTCGGTACAGCCGCAGGTGGTAGCAGCAGCGGGTGGTGAGCAGGGGTGGTACAGAAGGGTTGGTACAGCAGCGTTTAGGTACAAGGTGCGGACAAGCAGGTCGGGGGGTGGTAACAAGGGGACAGCAGCGGTGTTAGAGGGAGGTAGCTAGCAGCATGGTAGTGCAAGGTGGTACAGCAGCGTGGGTAAGCAGGTTGGTAACGCAGCGGTGTAAGGAGGTAGGAGCGAGCGGTGGTACAGCCGGTAGTACAGCGAAGCGGGGGGGAACAGCAGCGTTTGGTACGAAGCAGCTGGGTGGGTACAGCAGCTTCTATTAGACACCGCAGTACAGCATCGGGTAATGGCTTAATATACCAGTACAGCACCGGTATTGGCTTAATAATAAAATCGCAAAACCTATAAGATAGTGTGATAATACTTGTACACCAACTGCAATGGATAAATTTATCAGCACGACTAATAACACAAGACACTTGTTAACTACACTACACTACACAGGCTACATTTTGTTCATAGGACACCTGTAAGGTTTCGTCAAATTCCGGTATGACACCTGTAAATGATCTAATTAATACCTGTACATAACATTGTAGGAGGTAAATATTACACTGGATTATCCTTTGTTTTATTCAGGTGGGCGCCTTCCTCAACCATATGCATCCGGTCCGTCCAGCGCAGCAGCTGAACTACTCCATCTACTTCATCGAGGCAGGAAGGTTGGTGGTGCTACGAGCAGGAAGGATGGTGGTGCTACGAGCAGGAACGGTGGTGGTGCTACGAGCAGGAAGGTTGGGTGGTGCTACGAGCAGGAAGGTTGGTGACGCTACGAGCAGGAAGGATGGTGACGCTACGAGCAGGAAGGATGGTGACGCTACGAGCAGGAAGGATGGTGGTGCTACGAGCAGGAAGGTTGGTGACCTACGATGAGGCAGGAAGTTGGTGACGCTACGTAAGCAGGAAGGTTGGTGGTGCTACGAGCAGGAAGGATGGTGGTGCTACGAGCAGGAAGGTTGGTGACGCTACGAGCAGGAAGGATGGTGACGCTACGAGCAGGAAGGATGGTGAGCTACCACGAGGAAGGTGGTGACGCTACGAGCAGGAAGGATGGTGACGCTACGAGCAGGAAGGATGGTGACGCTACGAGGCAGGAAGGTTGGTGACGCTACGAGCAGGAAGGATGGTGACGCTACGAGCAGGAAGGATGGTGGCCGCTACGAGCAGGAAGGTTGGTGACGCTACGAGCAGGAAGGATGGTGGTGCTACGAGCAGGAAGGTTGGTGGTGCTACGAGCAGGAAGGATGGTGACGCTACGAGCAGGAAGGATGGTGACGCTACGAGCAGGAAGGTTAG
Organism: Procambarus virginalis; assembly: GCA_020271785.1. Classification (NCBI taxonomy): domain Eukaryota; kingdom Metazoa; phylum Arthropoda; class Malacostraca; order Decapoda; family Cambaridae; genus Procambarus; species Procambarus virginalis. The sequence continues at coordinate 122,480 of WNGS01000407.1, forward strand.
GTGACGCTACGAGAAGGGAAGGTTGGTGACGCTACGAGCAGGAAGGATGGTGACGCTACGAGCAGGAAGGGTGGTGACGCTAATGGTTTCAAGCTCAATGAGCCATAATGTAGGTTCTGAGAACAGGAGATGCTTCCTCGCCCACACGGTTGTAAACCCGTGGAACAGCCAACCCGCCGAAGCCGTAGAGTGCCAACTTTTAGTTTAGTTCATTTACTAGCTGGAAAAGTAAAGATCGTAAAGGCAAATTGAGAAAGCTTTCAAAAGGGTGTCGGGTTCCTATCCTGCGTCACGACGCCACTAGTGTTAGTGGGCCCTCAGGTAAATATAATGACTTCTTTTTTTAGTATTAAGTATGTAACCCATTACGACCTTCAAATATTTTGTACTAACTTATTCTAAATTTTATAGTATGAATAAGTTATTTTCTCTGTATGCATTCTTTTGAGTTATTATCAATAAATATCAGTGGTATTAGTTATCTATTTTAGAAAATCCCGACAGTAACATACGATTTCTTTACATGTACTTTT